>CAHIKZ030005466.1:1717500-1720000 GCA_903632075.3 Acanthosepion pharaonis | reverse complement strand
TAATGCGTCGTGGTCATAATCATTTGGGTGTGAGGTAGGGTCATACTTTCTGAGCATGCGTGATATTTTTTCTCTCCGGTAAGTCGTACCAGTTGCAGGCTGTTACTCCTAGAGTACAGACGTATAGTGTGCGGTCGTCTGATTTTCGTTTTCATGCCTGATGGCCAAACGTATGAAGCAGAGATATTGCATCAAATTTTGCCCAGAACTTTGTGATAATCAAGCTCAAATCACCCAGAAGATTCTGCACGCTTTTGGCGATGATGCCATTGACAAAAATCAGCTCAAAGAGTGGTAGAACTTCTTCAAACATGGCAACATATCAGTGGGGAACGAGGTACGCTCATTCAGGTCATCCATAAGCCGAAACGTGGAGCCGATTGAGAATGTTCGTCGAATAGTCATGGACATATGGAAAGAAGTTGGATTAAGCTCAGGATCAGAGCATTCCATTTTAACAAGGTATTTTCACATTCGGAAAATATCGGAGACATTTGTGATTTTCACATTATGAAAGCGTCACAAATCAGACAGTGGAAATTCGGGAGAGTAATGTGCTAATCGTACAGGTGGAGTGTTGTTATTGACCAGGAAAGATTGATGTCATATCTCTGCTCAATGTTTTTGGACATCTTGCAAAACAATTAATATCTGACAAACGTGCACGAGACATATATACTTTTATGGCATGCTACAGTTACGAACAAAAATTTTCAAAATCAAAGATTATGCGTTTGTAAAGATGAATATAAAAACGGATACTTTGCTCAACACAAGGCGATGACAGTGTCTTTTTATGTTTAAACGATATTTTCAGACCTTTTGTGCAGTATTTTGGGTCGATACTTATATATACTGATCAATCGTGTATTAAGTGTGGCAAGGTCTATTGTATTATCATGTTTAATTAATTTATTTATATGTTTATTTTTCTGCTATTGTTTTTCTCGAGGTGATCTTAATTGTTTATGTTTGTCTTTTTTCAAGGCATTCGTTTTAAATTTCCGGTTTTTATGTATATCAGCAAAGAAGAAAGATAAATATACATACGAGTAACTAAAGGAACCTGCAAACAGAGAAACCACACAAACAAAACTTCCTTTCGAAACAGTAAATATGCAAACTGCGCAATGCTTTCTAAAAATATATGGGAAATTAAAAACATAAACACATTATTACTCTATATCTCTGAGGTGAGGTATTATGATTACTTGAATTATTTACATTATTCAAACTGTTATTCTTATCTTCATTGCTATATTCATAACGTTTCGGTCGTTGTACGAACCCGCCTTCTTCAGGTGATTGGAATTTCAAGCCGAACTCTATTCAAAGACACATGGACCAATTTAGATTCAGTGACTAGACACTTGCTTAGATTCAGTGACTAGACACAAAAAGTTCTGAGTTCAGTATAAGTAATATTTAAAATCACTGAAAATACTTTCAGTAATCTAATGTGTCATTGAATTTTACAAATGTGCTAATATGTCATTTGACAAATGTTCGCTTTAAATTCACTATAGTTATCGCAATAATTTTCAGAAAGTATCGTGTATGGACGCCCATACTTGCAACAATCGATACGTTTATACACACACATATTAAAATCCTTTTTAAAAATCTGGTATTTGATGATTTGCATTAAGCTTTTCCATTTATGATTATAAATATAGTCTTCACTCAATAATATCCGTCCTGGGTACGACGATAAACTGCATCCGCGTCCTGGGTAAGACGATAAACTGCGTCCAACAGCAAGACATCTGTTCATGAGTGTTTGAGGCGTGTGGAACCAATTCTTAATTGCTGGCGATCCCAGGTCCACCCTGACCCGGAATGGTAGCATCTGTTAAGGTCCCAGCTATGGGCAAATAGTTGACACCCAGACTTGTGCAAAAAAGGTTTTAATACCAGAAATACTTTGAAATAAAATAATATTAGCGGCATAATTTTTGTAGGAAAAAATATTACTTTTAAAAAAAGTACTAGCAATACAAACAGCTATACATTCTTTGAAAGAAAATATTATTAGCTATAGATTTCTTCAAGGAAATATATTCCGAGAAATAGATTTTTGAAGAAAAATATTATCAGTAATAAAAATTTTTGTCGGCATTAAATAATCTATTCAGGTTGATATGCCGTAAGCAAACCAAACCAAAACAATCCATTCAATAATAAGGCTGCAATTAATACAGAATTTAAAATAAAATAAAACCTATTTTTCTAAATAAAATTACGAAATATGATAACAATTCTTGTCAAAATTAATTATCGAATTATCTTTTCTTAAGTCAACTGTGTCCGTAATTTACTTTCCATTCCAATAAAAGTAATTAAATCTTTTCTAATTGCATAATTTCTTAGTTTTATTGCATATTTTCTTTTATGATTCAGAGCAGATTTTCGGTCAATAGTATTTATGTTTGGCAAAAGCATGATACTGATGAAGATACTGCTTTTAACTAAAATAAATATGAAGATGAAAATCTCAAAA
>CAHIKZ030005466.1:1687500-1712500 GCA_903632075.3 Acanthosepion pharaonis | reverse complement strand
GCTTCTTTAACTAATGAGTGAATTAGTCACACATCACAATGTCAGTCGTTCACCTCTGAACTGACTGTTCGGTTCAACTCTCTTCCTACGGGCGGGAGGAACCCGAAGGAGGCTACGCCGAAGGGCGGAGTCTCCTTCTTCGAGGTAAATTGGCCCAGAACCCCGTTTATACAGGTTTAAATGGGCTATTTTTTGGCCGAGCCTAATGGCTCGGGAATACCCACGTTAAAAAGGCCTTGTGCCACATGACACCCTCGTGGGGCGGGTGACTGAATATCGTCACACATCACAATAGAAGCACAATACGATATGCTATGTTTTAGTTTTGAGTTTTGATTCCAATTCCAAGGATATTCTACTTTGGGAAATTTTACACGTATTTTCCACATATGTCGATTATTTGCTTGGAGAAATTTCATTGGTTCCGATATTGTCGAAAGGAAAATGCAACAAACAAGTACTTTGTGCGATAAATTATCCAATCAACCGTCTCCCTCACAAATATATCTAACATGTTTGTATTTTTTTTCACATATATATATATATATATATATATATATATATATATAGTGTAACCCGGATATAAGAGAACCGAATATAAGAGAAACCCGGGTATAAGTGAGATTTTCTCTGGTCACAAATTAGAGCCTGTGTTAATGTATATAAAATAGAACAAACCCGGATATAAAAGAAACCCGGATATAAGAGACTACTTCTCCGGTCCCGACAATTCTCTTATGTCCGGGATACACTGTATATACATAAAGGCCTTCGATAAGAATACAACACACACACACACACACACACACATATATATATATATATATATATATATATATATATATATATATATATATATATATATATATATATATAGGCACAATATCTTCATTCAATCGTATTTATTTTTACAATATTCCATTCTAGTTTTCTAATTAAATTCTTGATGTTAAGTTCAAGGAGATAACTAAAATGGAATTTTGTAAAAATGTCTCTCTCTCTCTCTCTCTCTCTATATATATATATATATATATATATATTATTTTTATATATATATATATATATATATATATATATGTGTGTGTGTGTGTGTGTGAGTGTGAACCTTGAAATCTACATTCGGAGGCGACAGACTGTTACATGTTAAACGCAATCAGCACAACAAGATGATTGCGTTTAGCATGAAATAATCGGAAGACTCTGAGTGTTGACTTCAATGTTCACTTTTATAATTACATCCGCTCTATCTCTGATATCCACTAAATATAGCACACCATATATATATATATATATATATATATATATATATATATATATATATATATATATATGAATATGTGTGTTTGTGTGTGTGTGTATTTATATAGTGCACTTCCGAAGAAAGAATTTATTCAAACATGTTTTACAGGATTTACGTCACAGGTTTTTTCTATTACATTTTTAGTGAATTATCCCAACGAGAAAAAGCCACACATGAAAAATAATTCAATAGACACATCTTATCAGTCAAATTCAATAAGACATATATATATATATATATATATATATATATATATATATATATATATATATATATATATAAATTCTGATAATATTACAAACTGCAATCAATATTTTTTTTGATTCGCTGAAGAACTTTAGATAGAATTTATCGCAGGTGCTGAATGTCAATATTGAATAGAGTGCCTGTATGGAGACCCACATTATTGCTTCTTTGTTATCAGAAAATGTTCTGGATTTAATGACGGATGTCTACCGAACGGGGCACAGTTTCGAATCCATTCCGAACAGTTATAAGGGGTTCCAATTATCCCAAATTCTATTGAGCTGGAATAATTGTAGATCAGAGTTGTAGAGTTGAGACTGATATTAATGTTCACTTTGTATTTTACTTATTTTCCTCATACTCTCTCTTCTTTCTGTCTCTCCCTATCTCTCTATCTTCACATATATATATATATATATATATATATATATATATATATATATATATATATATATATATATATATTGCTGTTCGTTGTACTACTAGGAACGTTGGTTCACTCTGTCTTTGGAGACAAATATTCTCGCCGTAATCTAACTTAGACATGTATAAATCTACCATTCCTTTATGGCCTGGTGTTTTTGACATGCATTTAGATATTTGTGATAAAATCCAAAGAGTCTGCAATTTTAACGGTCTTAAACTGCAGTCTTTGTATCTATCACTATCCACCGTAATATAGCGATTTAACACATGATAACATTTACTGCTTATTTTCTTCTTTTTATTTGTGGAATTATTTTTTCAGGTTACAAATCTTGTTATTTCAGAGGGACGTTTTTAGATTTAAGTTAAGGATTTATTTTTTCAATTCATGATATACAAGTAGACAGCATTCTAGAAAACTTTTTTTTTTCGTGTGGGTCAACATGGTGAAGTTTACTTCTGTTATTTTGAATGCACCTCAAAGGCGAAGGTTTGCTCTTTCTCTTACAGTAATCTCCTAATGCCCCCCAAAAAATTATGTCATGGAGAAAAGACATATGGACTGAAGTTCCATGGTTATTATATACTTAGTAGATTTCTATTTCTTATATTGTCTTTGGGTGGAAGCGATTTACGGCCGATAAAAGAAGACAATAAAAGAACAAAAATCAAGAAGACACAAGATAACGATTGACATTGGATTTAAATTTTTGAATAACAAACCGAAAAGGAATACATCAAGCGAAAAATGCCATATAAGTAACTTTTAGCATAGAATTTGGAGTTACATCAAGCTGACAATCTAGTGATTCGTTTAAATTCCTTAAATCTTGGTATTATATTGGAAAGTTCATCACAACAATTACCATGAAAGTATTTATAGAATACGTTACGGCAGTGGTAAACGGGATGAATCTTAGATGCCAGTTCAGGAAGAATAACATTGAATATTCTTCTTCGGATTTCAGCCAGAATACACACACTCACACACACACTCACACACACACACACACAGACAGACAGGCAGACAGACACACACACACGCATATATATATATATATATATACATATATATATATATATATATGTGTGTGTGTGTGTGTGTGTGTGTGTGTGTGTGAGTGTGTGTGTGAGTGTGTGTGTGTTTTATGTATGTATGTATGTATATATAAATAAAAAGAAAGAACAGTAAGATATATATACCGGTGTTCTTATTGTTATTTTTTATTTTGATTTTTTGCAAAACACTGCTCAATGTAAATTTAAAGAGCATAATCATGGAATCAGTAGTATACCAATGCAATATCTTATCTATTGAGAATCCCTAAAACATAAAAATCTATATAGGTTGCACAAGTGATGAGTTCAAAAAGCGGTTCAATCAACTTCAACCTTCATTTAAGATGAATAAATACAGAAATCAGACATCGCTTTCAAAGTATTTCTGGCAATTGAAAGAATCAAATAAAACACCTAAAGTAAAATGGAAATTAATAAGAAAAGCTAGAATATGCAGGTCATTAAATGACCCATGTCCTTTGTGTATACATGAGAAACTATATGTTACTAAGTTTATAAAAAATTAAAATTTACGGAATCAGACAAATGAAATAGCTATTTTTTTTTGCCGTCATTGTCAAAAAATTTTCTTAAATAATATTGAAAAATAAAATTAAAAATGGGACATGGTAATATATATATACTTATATTTGATATGGAAAAAAATTTAAATAATGTAAGTAATTCTATTACATTTACTTGTTTTTAAAAAGAAATATAGTATATTAGTAAGTAAGAGTAAAAATGTTTTAAAATTCGAGTTATATAAAAACCATTCTAACACAAACACACCTAAAAAGAATCTTTAAGTATACAAGTAAGAAAAAATACCCAATAAATTTGGCTGTTAATCAAAAAAAAAAAAAAACCCAAACGTCATGCATTTAACGGATGTCAGAATTCTTTGGAAAATACACCCCTGCCCACCCTAAACTTAACCTCTTTTTCGAACGTAACTTATAATTGATACCTAAATAGTCAATAAAAATGAACACGCTACCGGCCCCGTCTGAATGATTGGATTTCTCTGTATCCTTGGAAACAGTAAATTATGAATTTATATGTGCATTTAAAACTCAGTAAATTTAAAAATCATTTATTCCAATATTAGCTTGAAGATGAAATGGAACTAATGCTTTTAATTTAATTATATAATTAAATTAAAGGTTTTTTTAGTTTCCATTTTTGAAACATGTTTATTACTGTGCAGCGAAAAAAACATATTTTCAATCATTTAATTTATAATATATAACAAGAGCGCCATACCATATGTAGAAGCAATATTCAAGACAAAGGCGAATGGTAGACTTATAAACTTGTGCGCATATACATATATATATATATATATATATATATATATATATATATATATATATATATAACGTCATCCACAGACAGACTGTTTCGCTGCTCATCAGTGTGGCTTAGACCGAAACCCGACTGAATTGGTGTCAGTCGGGCGTCTAACCACTAAGCCGTCGGCGCAGGTGGTTAGGTGGGTTTTAGCGTATTTATTTTTCGAATCACGCCCAGTGACCGACAGTGACTCAATTCGTTTTTGCGAAGAGTCTCGCTATATAGCTATAAATAGTCACTGTTTGCCAACCCACACCTCCAGAGAGTTCACGAAGCCATCCCTGCGCCTCCTACTTGTTTGAGCACTCAACGCGCACAAACTGTACGCCTTCCCCAATTCATCATGCTCTATGTCTTGTGAATGTCTTTGTCTTATGACCATAATTTCCGCCACTTGACATGATCCCTGATCAAGACATCCACCGTCTGGTTGTGCAATACTGTGCGCGATATTGATGAGCGTCCAGATCAGTTTTCGTCCGTTATACTAATTCTTCTCGATTTAAACGTTCTAAACATGAACCGAATTATGTAGGCCTTCTAGGAGAAGAAACTCAACAGATAGAATTTGAATCTTTTCCTTCGCATTCGCACCCACCTGCCTTTTACTCATAGGAAAAGAAGTTTCAAGAAAGGATTCCGGGAAATACCTTTCAATCTTGCAATATCAAATAGTATGATATTTCCCTCTCCCAAACGGATCAAAAATGCATTGGCCATCGCCTGTCTTAATCCTAGTGAATTCGGTTAAATATCCTGAAAAAAAAAGAAAAAAACTCACAGAGTTTTGGACTGAGACATATAATTCGTAAATATTCTCTCTTCGAATTCATCTTGTCGTAAATTCAGTCGATGACGTGTAACGCATCAGGACCGCAGTGTCAGCACATATACTAGAGCTGCAGATAGCCTGACGGTACCAAACATTCTCCAGGCTGTTTTTGATATGTTTCTCTGGTATCCACTCGATAGGATCCTGTCTGTCCTGTTATTAGGTAGAGAATAAATGGATTCATATCTTTCGCAAGGTTATTAGGATGGAAATGAATGTAATGAGCTCGAAAGGAATTCCTCAGTAAAAACCTCCATCTGATACACCACCGATCCCTCCACCCGAGACTGAATCTCTTACTCTCAATCCAAGACAATATTTATTACTCCACCGAGCATTCGCAAACATATTACAATGACTATAAATTATTACTTAGCAATGCTGGAGTACTTTTTCCATTCGTGTGTCAAACGTACTGGATATACAATCCTGAACATTTAATTTCTTTCTGTGTTCGACTTTTAGCAACATTAAATCACGCAGCAACATTAAATCATACATACCCACACACACACATACATACATATGTATATATATATATATATATATATATATATATATATATATATATATATATATATATATATATATATATATATATATATATGTATGTATGTATGTATGTAATTTTAAAATCAGTATGTAAATATAATTTTAAAAAAAATGGAGAAATAACATGGAGAGCTTTTAAGTTTAAACATCGAGAGGTCAATCCCATGACCTTGGTCTCAACCTTGCGGTAATTTTGAAACCAAGTTCAGCGGATTCAACTGATCTCTCGATGTTTAAACTTAAAAAGCTCTCCATGTTATTTTTCCATTTTTTTAACCGGTATTTGGACACTTTTTAATACTACTGTTTCCTGTTCTGATTCAAATCTGACCATTAACCCATTATATTATATATATAAATATATATATATATATATATATATATAGAGAGAGAGAGAGATAGAGAGAGATAGATAGATAGATAGATATTTTTAAACATGTTGTTAAATATAACAGACAATGAAGGTCTATTATGTTTGATCCTTAGCCGTTCTAATGCCCGTATATTTTCTTTAATTTCTAGTGAAAATAGAGACAAAGAAAATATACGGACATAATAGACATTCATTGTCTTTTACATTTAACAATATATGTTTAAAACTGCTACCCCAATACACTAAATATATCTATCTATCTATCTATCTATCTATCTATCTATCTATCTATATCTATCTATATGTGTGTGTGTTTGTGTATGTGCGTGTGTTTGTGTGTGTGAGCGCGCGTGCGTGTGTATATGTATGCGTGTATGTCCGCAAGTTTATTTTTAACTTACTTGTGTGCTAGATTTACACAACCAAATGTTTTGTATGTGGCAATATTTGATGTGGTATATAGGAGAGACAGGAAAAATGGCCACTACCGTTGCACAATATATTGCTTCGTACTAGCGGAAGTCGGTAGACGAGTGAGGATGAAGGGAGATAGGGAATGGGAGAGATAAAAAATTGAAGTGTTCGAAGTAATATCAGGGGAAAAACACCAGGATATAACCATATGGGGGAAATAGCGCCATGTTGCCAAACAAAAAAAATAACATTGAATAAATATTCATCTGTCTCGACTTTTCAACAAACACTCTATTTTATGCTTACAAGGAGACATAAGCTCTTGACTCTTATTTAGAATCTTGTTATCTATGCTTTGTAATATAAGTACTTTTTCTGACAAACACGAGTTGCATTTTTCACTGCTGTCACTGTAAGCTCTCCTACTGCTCATTATTTCCCATTCTAGTTAAGAGTTGCCTCATTTTATTCCGGAAATAGCAGATAAGGATAGTGACATTTTAATACCTAGCGTTACCTATACTCGGTATTTACCAAACATCTCGACGAGACAAAATGCCGCTAAAGGGCAAATCCGAGCCCGTGGGCTCGGGAAAAAATTTCACCGTATACACAGGGTCGGTTTTGTCTACGTCTCCTGACGAGACGGTCCTTTGCCAGAGCTTCCTTTGGATTCTTCTCTGCCCGAAGACAGAGAGTTCAACAAGTTCTAGGTGCTCCACGATCGATCAGTTCTCTAGCGTTGCTTATGTTCAGTATAGCATTATTGTATCACTTCTTCCTTTCTCCTTCCGTGGCTCCAATATAATTTTTTCTATACTTCAATTATGACATTCATTGAGTTAACAACAGATTTCGTTAAACATCTTCCGTTCAACGAACACTTGTGGGCGATCACCAATTAAACGACCTGGCACCTTTGAACATTTTTTTTACTGGCCAGCAAATTAGTGTTATGCTGTTATGACTGCTGACCTTCTTAGACATATTGTTCAAATAGATATACCTTACTTTGATATGACTTATGCTGAAAATGTTTTTAGTAGTTTATCACCAGAAAAATGTTTGGTTATTAAATTGAGAATATCCCTGGCTCCTGCGGACGTGTTGTACAACCAAATAGTGTGTGCATTTTTTTTGGTGGGGGGAACTCCTGCATTTATTTTTTCACCTTACTGACCTTCTGCCCATTGCTCTTATTACAATAGGTAATTATAGTATTGTGACCGCATTTTGCACGGCTCTTGCATCAATAGGTTTATCCGCTTCGAACACATTATAGTTGGCGCAATATGTCGACAAACGTGATTGCAACCATTGTTCATGTGCCGAAGTATAGAGGGTGCGTAGATAAAATCATTGTGTACATATAAAATCTCCCCCATACCTCTCTTATAATACGTTATTGATCTTCATAGATATATATAGGAAATTGTCTACTCTGGGACACACTTATATTTTTGCTCTAAGATGAAGGTTTTTTTTTTAGAAAAAAAGACTATTAATCTTTATGTCAGCGTCAGCAACTCTTTTGGGGCCATCATCTCGGTTTAGGCTCACATATTATTAAATTGTTGTCGAAGTTTCCATAGCTACTATACGCCGCAAACGAACATACAGGTCCTTGTAATCTGATGCATATTATTAATATTATTATTATTATTATTTCTTACTTTGATTTCTCTTGTACATGCAAGTCTTCCGGATACCAACTAGAAACCTAATGTCAGAAATGTCTTCATGACATTTTCCACAGACCAAAAATAAGTAAATAAAACGTAAGTTCCGACATTTTTTCAATCACTCCTTCCTCCTTATGTATTCCAGAAATCTTAACTAATGTGAAGTAGGTCATTTATATGCCATGCGTGATGCCGCTTAGGCGATCATGTATTATACGATACATGACTGACGAGGCAGATTTTTCCAGCAGTCGGCTGCCATTTCTTTCTGCGGTAGACCAGTTGCCATTAAAGGCTATTGAAACCGGTCTGTCCTGCTATTTACTCATAGCTGGGGGTGGGAGAAGAAGAGGATTCATACCATTCCAAGTGTATTAGCACGTAAGGGAATGTAATCTATTCAAATTCGGCTCTCCGATTCCTCAATCCGAGCCGCTATCCATTACTCCACCGTGCTTCCTATATTATGCATACATATCCTTTTTATTGCTATTGTATCTAGAGCTACGTCGTTGGTCGCATATTCGGTTCATGTTATTATCTGAATCCTTATATCAACGATTATTAAAAGTTAATAATTTCTTTTGTGAGGGTTTCATTATTTAATGTTCTCTGGCGTATTAAACGTTTGTTGGGTATATAAAAACGCTGTTTTCAGTGCTATTTGACCATAAGCTTTAGGTTTTATCATGCAAACAAATGCAATATCATAGTTTATTCATAAAGTAATTCGCATTATCTCATATATTGATTAACGCATTCTCCCATACATCAATAAATTATTATTATTTTTATTTTGCTATCGTAATTTGGATTGATTAACTCTGACATGCTTTGAACCTCTTGATTACGAAGTGCGCCAAGGAACAAAGTTGGATAGTGCATTTAAACACAGGAATATCTGCTCAGTTTTGCATCCTATGTAAACAACGTCATTTCTATAGAAGTAATGGAAACTTTTTCGTTTTTTAATCCGACAGATTAAACGTTATTTTCAGTGGATACTCGTATTTGAATAAACATTCCGTTTAAGGTATTTGTTTTCGTCTCCCTGCCAAAATATTCGAGAAATCGTATTAGAGAAAATATGCGATCTCTGGCAGGATTCGAAGCCGGCAATAGATTTGACGTGATTACAATCTCTGGCTTACGGAGTGTGTCCAAGAACAGGTTAAATAGTGAATTTAACACATATTTTTCTCTGACTATCGAATTAGACATATCTGTTTAGATATTAATTTGTTTACGTTAAGGTACCGAAGTGGGTAGATAGGTCTATAAATATTTTCTTAGTAGTCAATAAAATTTCTAGGTATTTTTTTCTTAATGCACTTTTACAGATATTTCGAAAATTATTTCTTCTCGCGCATTATTTTCGATACTTTCAGTATTTTAAAGCATTATTTTGATTCTCCTTTGATGCTGGTGTAAATGACTCAAATTTTTTTTCAGTGGGTAAAATGTGAAAAAATAGTGAAAATTTTGCATTTTTTTCTTGGTCTAAACAAATATTTCCCCCATTAATAGGAAATTAAACTTTTCTTTTTTTTGAAAATCAGAAAGCCTAAATCATAATCAAATTATTTCAGGCATAAAATTGAGAGTTTTGAAGGAAATCAACATTCCTAGGTGAACAAAATGCGACAAAATCCATTGTTAATTTTCAATTATATGACTGCCAAGGGTTAAAAAAAAAAAAAAAATTGACACCCAGCCACGGAAATCTTTAGTAAAAGGCAAGAGATTTATCTGCAATTCCTAACCACCAGAAACCAAACATTTTTTTTTTTCAAAAAAATATCGATAAGAAAAATTAAACCTAATTGACTTTGACGGCTAGGTCAAAGGTCAGCCAGCCAGCCAACCAGCAATAAACAGTTGTAATAAAACCCACCACTCCCAGATAAAAGCAAAGAGTGAAAAAAAAAAGGTTCACAATGACTAGGGCTTGATATAACCTATGTTTGAACAATGGCTTGATGAGTTTTGTTTTGTTTTTAACACCCCGTGACCCGGGTGATGATAACAACACTTAGCAGACGACATTGTTTTCTTTCGCCGCATATCTTTCGTATTTCCCATCGCCGGTCCATTTAGCCGTTCTTTTTATTCAATGATGTTCATGCCAAATGAAAGAGAAAGGAATGAATTTAGAAGGATCCTATTTTGAAAATAAATAAATAATTTTTATAATTCTTTTTCTATCCTTTGCAAATGATTCAAATTTTAGTATGTTATTATGGATGATAACGACTACCAGTTGTCAAAATTTCAGCTTTTCACAGTTGTTATTTCTAACAAATATTAGGTTTTAAAATTTTGTCCCTTAGTTTTGGACGCGACTGTATATATATATGTGTGTGTGTGTGTGTATATGTATGGGTGTGTGTATATATGTATGTATGTGTGTGTATATATATATATATATATATATATATATATATATATATATATATATATATATATATATATATATGTATATATATATGTGTGTGTATGTATGGATGTATGGATGTGTATGTGTGCACACACATATACATGCATATGTATGTGTATGCGTGTGTGTATGTGTATATATGTGCGTATGTATGTGTATGTATATATATATATATATATATATATATATGTATGTATATGTGTATATATGGGTATGTGCATGTGTGCATGTGTATGCGTGTATATGTATGTGAAAAGTGTGTGCATATGGATATAGATGAATATGTGTATGTGGGGATATGTGAATATATTTTTATATGTATGTACATGGGTATATGTATGTGTGTATGTGGGTACATGCCTAGGTGTATGTATATACATGTATATGTTATTGTGTGTATTCGCAAGTGTTTTTGAACATAGAAATATAGGTCCTTGCTGGATTAGATAATCGTTATATTTATCTTCATATATTTATATTTGATTTGTAACCTGTAGTCGATATTAAATTTGTCAAATTTTCTCAATTACAAAGCGGCCCTTTAAGTAAACGCAATTTTACTTTCCTTCGTCACATCTCTCTCCCCCACCTCTTCTTTCCCTCCCTCTTATTCTAGCATTAAATAGTCTATGGTGTGTGTATGTCACCACGAAATGTATCTTTATGCATTAGACATCCGTCAACATTCATTTTTTTCTCTTATTTAAACCCCTTCCACATTTTTTTTTCTGTTTTCTTTTTGAATTTGTAGGTCTGATGATTTGAATCGTATTTACGATTCCAATGGAATAAATTATGACCATGGAATATTAGTATTTAAGCCTTTTTTATTATATATATATATATATATATATATATATATATATATATATATATATATATACCCAAGTGTAGGATTGGTGTATACGGAATAAATTCCAAAGACCAACAATTACTATTCTTAAAAGAGTGCTCAAGACAATGTAGAGCAGATATAATTATTTATTTAAGAATTATAACATAAATATGTTATAAAATCACTACGAAAATAGCCATTTTGTTTCATCACATCCAGTGTATTATCAAGTGACGATGTTGAATGTAGAATAAATGGTTTTAAAGATTTCAAATTAATTAACGATCTTTCGCCAGGGGAAAATGCTGTTACATAAGCTGGAATATCAAAACACAAGTTTGAATTCTCATACACTTGTGTTTTGATTGGTCATTCTAGCTCATGTAATAATTTCAAAATAAATAATTATATATATATATATATATATATATATATATATATATATATATATAATACATAGGATAGAAATCCAAATTTACCCAATTCGAATAGCTATTTCGGCCCACAAAGACATACTTGTAGCCCTTGTCAACTCAAAGATGTGAAGAAATATAATAGGAGCTTAAAATTTAAAACATTTAAATAAAGGAAGGATAGAGAAAGATGAAAAAGAAAAAGAAAGAGAGAAAGCTGCAGATAGAGTTTAAACATAAAAAAAGTCATTTAAATTATCTTGACATATATTTTAAAATATTAACATCTAGGTCATATAGGGAAAATTACTTAAAAGAATTGTAAAATTTGGGAAGATTGAGTAAAAGGTAACACTAAAATAAAATTAATACAATATGTAATATACAAATAATATATATATAATAAATAAAATAATAAATAATATATATACATACATACACACACACACACACACATATATATATATATATGTATGTGTGTGTGTGCGTGTGTGTCTGTGTGAATAAGTTATATTATGTAACAAATACCTATGCTAAAACGTTTGAAAAAATTATCGAAAAAGGCTGTGTAACTTTTATATTAGTTTTCAAATGTCTAATAGGTTGTTGGTGATTGGGATCAGAATTGTGGATAAAATGCCTGATGTTCTTGTTTTTGTTCTTGAACGAATTCCTAGATTCTAGGTCATTTACAAGAAACAGCGTGATGCCTGTGTGGTACATAAAATTGGTTTGTTTCTGTCTGTTGGCAAAGCCTTCCATGTAAACTATGGAAAAAATGAATTGCTCTTCCTACGGTTCTCACAAAATACGACAACTCTCGTATCTTTGATCGCGAAGCCAGCACATGACTGTCTTACGTAATATTAGTATATATATATATATATATATATATATATATATTAAGACATTTTTATGTTTATACATTCTTTTTATAAATACAAATATTTAAATGCTCGGTTTATAATAAACAGTATTAAACAACATTTACTGGCCTGAATGTCCGAGAAATTATATAATATATATATATATATATATATATATATATATATATATATATATATATATATATATATATGCGCATTTCATTGAATACGACAGACAAGGTCCTTTTTATTTAGTTTTTTATATGTGATATGATAACTTTTTTTTTTCTTTTCGGATGATAAATTATATAAAAGGCTTCAAGAATCATACTTAAACATGAAAACAAACAAAAACTAAATATTCTTGAAGGTATATATATAAAACCGTTGAAACCTGAGCAAAATACACTATGAAATCTCCACAAATATTCTTAAATGCATATATTTGGTAACAGAAGCCACTGGATTTTACCAACGGCTTCCCATGCTTAATACTTCTCGTTTTCACTCTCGCGTGGTCATGGGTGACGTCATGAGCTGCCGTGCAAATTTCGCTCCCAGCGTCTTATATGCACGTGTTTATCGCTGCTTGTAAATCATCCATATAAACACAAACAAATTATCATCACAGTCTTGTCCATGTATTGCTTAATATATTGTATTATAATGTAATTGTCATCTTTGATAGTGGGGTATGTAAGCCGAAAGCTTAGATAGGATTAAAAAAATATGTATCAATATTGTGATTCTCTTCCTTCGTTTAATGATAATGTTATTAAGCTTATCAGACGATATGAAACGAATTTAAATAAAATAAATAGACAATTGTCCATATTATTTAAAGAAACATGTACCAATATATATATATTTATATCATAAATTGCAGGTTATTACTTTTATATTCATGCATCTCAAACGCATAATATTTTACCACAAAGTTACCCAAGATTTCGTCATATCAATTTTTCACGTATTCTTGTTGATCTATCTAGAGTATTACGTTTCCTTTGTGGATATATTTTCATTGTATTTTGCGTTCAATCACTTGGTCGTGTAGTACAGTTTTGGTCGCAGTGGAAAGAGACATTGTAATAAGTACAAAGAGAAGTACAAAGATGTGAACAAGATGTGATATCCCTAAACATGGAGAGTGAAACAAGAAAACAATGAAATTAAAATAGAGGATTCAGTTAGAAATAACATGAAAGGTACACCTGAAGAAGGCCGGATGTACAAGGGTCGAATCGTTTTCATAATACAAATATAATAATCCTAAATCCTCAGCCCAGCAGCTTAATTTAAAAATAATTAAAGTTTAAGAATGATTTAAATAATTCTTTTTGCCCACAATTTCTAATTCTTCCTCAATCAATAAAATAATTTATATTCAAACTGGAATCTTTTCATTGCTGAAGATGGCTTTAAAATTCTTGATAAATTAATTTTAATTTTATGTCTATTGAACAATTTTTTTTATATCTCCAGAACATTATGTTCAGCACCGCTTAATACAATTGCTGTGTGTTATACATTTCTACCGAAACAGTGTCGACACGCTTTATTTTTTTTTCTTTTTTAGAATGTTTATTTCGTTGTATGGTACTTGGGGAAAGTTGTAGATTATACGTCTTCGGGTCCCGTATCGCTACGAGTGATTTTTGTAACGTCTAGTATCGTCTCGATGGAAATATGATATGATGAGGGGTCTATCAATGCAATTAACTTTCGCCTCAAACCATATCCCTAGAATGCATCTGACTTACATCTCCTCACAACCTATCGCCATATCGATCGCCGGTAAAAAAGAAAAAAACTATTATTTCTTGTACACCTATATTGCTTTCTATTTCTGTGACGGTTTGGCCTTTGCGTCTCACGTATATATCAATTCCTCTTATTCTTCTGTTTCCTTGTTCTATACCGATGTTTCGAAAACACCTTAATTAACTCCACCTTTGTAGCTTCTCCTCTAATTAATTAATACCACCACCATACCATTTCTCTCATACACCATTTTGCTTGCTCACTACCTTCTTATCCATCAACTGTTACCTTTCTTCATCACTCTAGAACTTTCGTTATGGATTTATTTACATTGCATTTAGAGCTCGTTCATTAGATCGGGTATTATAGATTAGGCCTCAGTGGAAAGAGGCCTCGTAATAACGGAGAAATACAAAAAAAAATGAAGAGGCGATATTCCTAAATGAAGAGTTGAACAAGAAAAAACGTAGTTTAACGGGAGGATTCAGTTAGAAATCACGTGAAAGGCATGTCTGAAGAAGGCAGATGTGTACAGGGGCCGAAACATTTTCTGTTTCTTTAGCCTATACCGATGTTAAAAAAAAAAAAAAAAACTTATTTAACTCTGTCTTTGTAGCACCTGTTCTGATCAGTTAATACAATCACCACAGCATTTCTCTCAGACACCATTTTTCCTGTCTCACTAACTTCCTATTCATCTTAGGACTCAGGAATCACATGAAATGTACACCTGAAGAAGGCCGAGGTCTACAAGGGTCGAAACGTTTTCGGTTTCTTTATTCTATACCGATGTTTCAAAAAAAACTTCAATTTACTCTACCTTTTAGCACCTGCTCTGACCAGTTAATACCACCAACATAACATTTCTCCCTTACACTATTTTTCTTTACTCACTACAATCTTATTCGTCTTAGGATTCAGTTACTGTTATGGGGACCTACCTTTATAGACAAAATAGACTCGTCTTATGACTATATTATGCCTCGCAAGAGGACTGTAGACAGAGAACGAGTTGACTACTGTACTTAGTCGTCAGACGGACATGTAACACTTCTGTGTTCGTTCTTTTTGTTAATAATACGTTTTCACCGACTTGCTGAGTTCGAGTTTTCTTTCGGACCTCTTTCGGGTCTACAACAGTTACAAATCACGTGAAAGGTATACAGGAAGAAGGCCGGCGTGTACGAGGGCCGAAACGTTTTCTGTTTCTTTATTCTACAGCAGTGTTTAAAAAAAAACCGTAATTAACTTTGCTCTGGTCAACTAATACCACCTCAATACCATTTCTTTCATGCACCATTTTTTTTTCTAGCTCACTACCATCTCCTGTTATTTTTCTTCATCTTAAATCAATTCACGCTCATTTTAACAACAATAAAATTAATTTTGATTCACAGTAACACATTTTCTTAAAAGTTGTGGCAACAAAATAGAAAGTTATCCAAGGAGACATTAGCACATTATGGTGTTAGTCAAATCCGAAAATATAATAGTTTTTGATGGTGTCAAACAATGTCGCCATCGCAACGACGGCACTTTCTCTTGCTGAAACGAGTTGATGCTGGTGTGAGTCGAAATTCTGGAAGTAATTAAGGATTCTCTCCATTCTTAGAGTCGCGTTTTTTCTCCAAGAGATGTGACTCGTCCACTGGACAATTTTAAAATAGGATTGGCCAAGAAAATTACTACGTGCAAAAGCCTTGTGGACCGGAGAAGCAATCTTGTCTTATACCCTGAGGCGAATCACAAACCAAACGTCGTGTGTGTAAAACATAAGGACACACATTTTTTTCTCTATGAACTGAAAAATCGTTTCATATATTAAAAATGAAGTTCAATGCCTTTTGTCAAAGGGACAAGAACGAAGATATTACGTAAATTCTTCTATTGTTGAATACCCCCCTTTATATTGGAAAGTCTCGGACGATGGTGATCGCTCGATAATAATGTTGCTTTCTTCTTTCACAGCCGTTGATCACTGGTAGGCTTTGGTTCGGAGTTAAATGAACTTCAGCAAAAGAAAATTTTAAACCTAACTATTGTATTTACTTCGACGTATACATTTCTAACTGCCCAGTGGTGTTGATTTCCTATTCCACTGGGAAGCCGCATGCATACAGGTCAGTGAACACGTTTGCATTGTAACTCCCCGAAAAAAAACGTTCTATATCTCTATCATTCTCACGCTGGCTCAGCCAATCAAAATCGACTTCAGTGTTATGTCTTTCATCTGACTCCAAAAGACAAATTCAGAAAATTGGAGCAGCAATACTATTCCTCCTCCTCCTCCTCCCACATATATATATATATATATATATATATATATATACACACACACACACACACACACACACACACACACATATATATATATATATATATATATATATATATATATATATATATATATATATATATATATATAAAAAGAAGAGAAGAGAGGTGCCGCAAACGTTTTTGGTTGTAATGTGGATTTATTTAGAAAAATATTATGCTTTGTTTTACATAATTTTACTACGACACGTGTTTCTGGTCTCATGACCGTCTTCAGGTAAAAGTGGAGATTTCTACATATTATTAAAAAAATATTATTAAAAATAATTAATTTTTCTTCATGTTCAATGTGAGATATTCTCGATATGAGACATTCTCTGTTTGTGTGTTGGTAATCCGAATTTCTTTCTAGAATTGTCAATGAAGAGTTCTGCGCGAAGGGTCATAAAACAATTAAGGTTGGTCCAGCGAGTAGTTATCGGCATTTTATCTTTTAATGTTTTAGTGACCCCTATGTGCTCTTGGATCTGTTTCTATTTTGGTGTGTTCCTGTCAGCATGCGTGTATATATGCGTGCGTATATTTCCCCTCCATGTGTGTATATGTGTGTGTGTACTGATTACTTGTGGTGGGATAGTGTGTATGTGCGTATGTGTGTGCATGCGTGTATAGGTACAAATAAGGTTACGAATTCCTCGTAGTAAGACAGTATGTATGGAGGGGAAATATACGCACGCATATATACACGCATGCTGACAGGAAAATCTACTCACTCTCTCACTCACTCTCTCTCTCTCTCTCTCTCTCTCTCTCTCACTCACTCTCTCTGAGATAATCCCTTTCTACTTATCTGTAGGTTTGGAAAGATAATGAGGTGTATTCTGAAAGACAATTCTACTTCCTAATAGGCGTCAATTTACCAAAAGTCTTGACATTTGTCCTAATGGAAATTCTCTCTCTACATGTTTATCTATATTCTCGTTTAACTTATCTTTTTTTAAAGACTTTTATATACTTCATTATTTATTTAATGTAATTTTATGTTTCTGTTTATTTAATTGCCGGTAAGAATTATAGTTTAGTTTTGCTTTAAATTTTGATAGGAAAAAGGTAACCTTTCTACGTAAAATGCTAACTAGTTAAAATTCATCAAGTAATTGCGTTTACATAAATACCTATCCCAACCAGAATATACACACTTTAGTCGCATCTGCTCTTTGTTTAAGTCTATCCTTCTAAAACCTCCGTCTAATCTTCGAAATTTTATTTTATTTATATTTTATTTGTTATTTTATTATTATTTTAATTTTAATAGGAACAGATACGAATATATTGGTTCGCCAATCGCCTGTTTCACACTCCAACTCACTCATTTAAACAGGAATATAGGTTTATCCCATGTACTCAGCTTTGGATAGGGTTTTCCTCTTCTGCGGTCTTAATAACAGTGTTTGTTATCTCATTTTGGTGATATGACTGGTTAAAGGCTAACACTTTATTTTGAGAGTACCGGTTTATCAGTTTTCTGGTTAGTGTCTCCCCACTGGTAGCAAGGAGCCCACGCAATATGGTAACGCTTACAAAGGCTGTTCTTGTCAACATTCGGACGATATTACACACTTGCAGTGCCTTGTTGCACATGGATACATGTCACGGTAAGGACTACCGGTAAGAAACCTCAAAGTCATACTATGCTGTAGATTTCGCCACCTACCGGACCAGCATTAGATGATCGGTAGTGGTCTCTTCGATCTTAAAATATTATCTTCTGAAAACAAAAATTAAAGAAAATAAAACTGAAAGAGGTTTCGAGAAAAGCACTTAAACCACCAAATCCTCCAACATCTGTAAAATTTCTACAGTGTAGATATTTTATCTTGGAACGTTTTCCCAATTTTTTTAGATCTCTGTGAAATTAACCTAAAGTCATAACTCATTAGATACTCTGTTCCTGGCTATCTTCCTCTCTATCGAAATGATTCTAGTGTCGACAAGCATAGGGTTGGTAGTGTCTACAGAAGTGTCTGTAGACAATTTACCGCTCGTCTATTAGTCAGGACCTCCTTATGACTTCTGATTGGTAGTTATTTCGTGATTTTCTTCGGCACGACCCGGGAAATGAAATTTTTAATCTACGCGCCACAAAATTTTCCACGGAGGTTTCTTCTTTTAGACACGTACTGGAGGATCAAATTAACATTGAATTGTTTACAATGGACAACAATTTTGAACATAGTTTTTGTTCTGTTCGTTCTTCATATGATTTAGTCTAAAATTGGCTTGTTGAATTCAAAACTACAGTCAGTTTTCTTCTATCAAGTCAAGTTCTTTCCCTACAGCCCATTCCAGGAATTTGAACAAATATACTGATTTGCTAATACCGAAACTTTTATGAGTTGCAGTCAAAGTGTTAAGAAAAGTAATTAAAATAATATTTAGTTTTTTGCTTTGATAATTAATAATTAATAAATTATAATATTTTTTTTAATTAATTTTGAATGTAACATCAAATGTAGGGGGTTAACGTTCGGGGTGTGGGAGAGGGTGAATCTGATACCTATTTAGGTACACGTGAGACAGTACAATAAGCGGTTGTCTGTGCCTCCATATAAGTGAGTCGTATTCTACAAACAAAACATAAAATTCTGTATACATGTTTCTAACAGATATCACTGTGTTTTCGTTGTTGTTTTTCTAAGCTTGCGACTGAACTACATGTTGTTTGGCTTAATGCTTATTTCCATTATTTTAAATCATGTCTGGTTCAGCTACTTCTCTTCACAAGTGCCTAAACAGACTTAATTCATTTTGTTATATCTGTATCAGTTTCACTATTCTTAGTCAAAGTCCAAACATCAGTACATTTGTCAAAAAAGCCTATTTTAAAGTAAAGGTTTGGGGTCAAGTCAGATCTTGGGCACCTCATAAGTTTTGCAAGCAGTGTGTGGAGAGTTTACGAATGTGGACCAAGGGAAAACGTGATAATTTGGCATTTGGTATACCTATGATTTGCCGAGTTCCAAGTGATCATTACATGGACTGTTATTTTTACTTAGTGAAAACTTCATGATATAACAAGAAAAACAAATACAAAATCGAGTATTCAAGCCTACCATATACATGTCTACTAGCAGTTCATTCAGCCGAAATTCCAGTACCAGTTTTCGCTCAACTACTCTCTCTCTCACTGTCTCTCTCTCTCTCACTGTCTCTCTCTCTCTCTCTCTCTCTACCTCCCTCCCTTGGTGATCGGTATCTTGATGAAGAACTCAGTGACAACCATGATGCAGATTTTAAAACTGAAGATGACTCAGCTCGTAAGGGATTCAATCAGAATGAGTTGAATGATTTGGCACGGGCTCTGGCACCCAAAAAAGGCTTCAGAACTCCTAGCATCAAAATTGAACGAGAAAAGCTTGTTTGAGAAAGGAGCAAAGGTATCCTACTTTCGATCTAGAGAAATATCATTTCTGCAGTATTTTCGAAATGACAGTAGCTTTGTATAATGCCATAACATACAGGTTTTACGGTAGAAATTGGGAATTTTGATATACAACTTAAATGAATGGCGGCCGTTCCTCGACAGCTCATATCGTAGCTTAAAGTGTGTCCTTCTCCATAATGGCAATTTATATGATGCTATCTGAATCGGCCATTCAGTTTATTCTCATGAAGAACATGGAAACATAAAGAGAGTCATTGAGTTGTTGTAATTAGATCATCAGTGTTGATCTTAAAATTTTATGCTTCCTTTTTGGTCAGCAACCCGATTACACCAAATATCCCTGTTGTCTGTGTATGTGGGACAGCTGAACTCAAGAGAAGCATTGGGTGGAGAGGAATTGGTCTCCCCAACCTGATCTCAAACATTCTAGATGAGCTACTCGTTGACAGAAAGAAACTTGTATTCCCATCTGTGTACATTAAACTGGATTTAATGAAGCAATTCGTAAAAGCATTGAAAAACTGATGTAGACTAATATAAGTACCACATTTTGGAATTTCCCGGCCTGTCAATTGAAAAACAAATTAAGGGTGACTTGTTTGATGGTCCACAGATTCGGCAGCTCATTAAAGACGATTATTTTGTCGGGACATTGTCAGAACTTGAAAAGAATGATTGGTCATCATTCAAAGGCCCTGTCAAGAACTTTCTTGGAAATAAATTGCACCGAAATTGTCCAGAAACTATTGGGGAATTTTCTGCACCGCCATCTTCCTAATTTCCTGAAAATCATTTTTGAAGTCAGCGATAAACAAGGTGAACGATTCTACCATTATTTGAAAGACATGGAAGAACGGTATCAGGGTAAATGGAATGTAAATATGATGGCTGATTGTAGTTACATCATAAAGCGAGATTGTCCACAAACTGTACACCCCGGGAAATGATATAGGCGTAAATTCTTACCTTAAGTAATTGCACACAATTTGAATTAACGTAATAATAGCATTTATGTGAAGAAAATATATGTGTACAAACATTACAGTCAAGCAATGCTTTATTATTTTCCATCATATGTAAATTTGAAACCATACAATAAAATGAGCCCAAATGTACTAGATACGGTATTTTGTTTCTTTATAAAAGCGACACTATCCTGTTGCATGCAAACCTGACGTGATACAGAAAAAAGACGGTGTTACTTTTGCATTCGGAAGCCAAAAGTTAGGGAAAATTGAGTGTCAAACCAAACTCAACGTTATGTTCCCCAACGTTATGTATCTCACTTCACACGGTCTTCCTTAATATAAACAATAAAGCTTTTGTTTATCTGCTTAAAAAGCCGATGAGATAACGCTTATTACTGCATTTGTCTAGCAGGCTTTAGTTAAGAACGGCAAGGCTCGGAGTGTTTTATATATCTCGGAAGAGTTTGATAGGATATGGGCATGCTGGCATTCTCTGAAAATATAAGGTTATTGTGAGACCGGAAACTACCGACACAATAGACTCTTCCAGGCCTATATTAAGTAGGCGACATAGCACTCTACAGAGAGTGACAGAGAGTGACATAGAGACACAGTGAGAGTCTAGTACGACAACCAGTATTGGACACTAACATATAGTAAGCTCTGCTTACATTATCTCTGTAACCTCTTGTTAATATATCTTTCTTACATCTAATCCGTGTTCCGTGTTTTACTTCTGTGGTCCCAACTTTGGCCCCACATCAAAGGTCAAAGGTGCCTTGGACATGATATTTGAATCACTCGATTTGTTCTTCAGAAATCGAGTAATTGAGCCAATTAAACAGCCTTGAGTCTAGATTTCCTATTAATCCGGGAATCCCTCAAGGTTCTATTCTTAGAGTTACTTATCGTCATCAATGATTTTCGTGATGTCATCAGTTCCCAACAAATTATCTATACTGATGTCAAGTCTATTTATACCTGTCATAATAGTAAAGCCCATTGTGTCTGACAAAGCAAAACTGGTAGCTACACTCGAACATTACCTCCAGTCAGTTGTTAATAGGTGCAAGAAGTGGCTTATGAATTTCAACTCCTTTAAAACCAAAACGGTATCCATTATTATAGAGAGCCATTTTTTTTGGTTATCATCAACATGGTTGATACAAACTTCCAAGAGAGCAACTCGTTGCGCCTTCTTGGGCTCATGTTGTCCACCTCCGTGTTGTGGGCCATTTATATTGAATCAGTTTTGCACATTTATAAATCTCCGTACAGTGAATATTGATGCTATATCTGGTCTGATAATACGTCTATATATCTCGTAATTCTCGACAAAATCAGAAGTGTCTCGAACGTTCTCGGTCCTGAATTGACAACTCAACTTCATTCATTTTTCCTATGCCATGACCTGTCTTCGCATTGTCTTTCTTATAAATATTTTCATGGTAATTGTTCTATGGGCTCTCCCTCTTGGTTCTTCAATCGCATGAATTTAAGCGTACTACAAGATTGGTTATTAGGCATTATCGTTTTACTATTTCTCTATTGAGATGTAAACTTTTCACACACTTCGTACATGTGGGGCTCTCTTCCAATTTCTTTCTACCCTGCTAATTACAATCTTCAGAAATTAAAATATACCGTCAATTGCCATCTTCAACCTTCCTGAAAACTTTATTTATTATTCATTCTCCTTAGTATTGTCTTCTCATTTTATTCCACTACTAGTAACGATTTAGTGTCATTATCTTCTTGCATGTACTTGGATAATTTAAAAAGAAAATAGAAAAATTTACATATCTCGAATGGGTTTTCAGAGACAAGGGATCAGAATCTGAAGTCATAGCGAAAATAGATTTCAAACCTAAGGAATTTATTAAGAAATAGGTAGGTTTCATTCGACACCAAAAATGAATATTACATTCTTATGTAATATTAGTCCTCCTAAATGTCTGTTAATATTTAACAGCGCCGCCCACGAGGGATGTATGTGGCACAAGGCCGAGTTTACCGTGAGTTCTCCGAGCCCGTAGGATCGGCCAAAAATATTCCCTTAGAACCCGCATAAACGGTTTCAAGGTCTTTCTACCTCCCCGGACGAAACTTTGTCCTTCGGCAAAGCCTCGTCGGGGTTCCTCTCTGCTCAAGTCAGAGAGTTCGACAGTTGAACAGGAGAAGGCACTGTTCCCTCCATAATGACTGTTTTATTTAACCGCCACCCCCCACGGGGGATGTATGTGGTACAAGGCCGAGTTTACCGAGGGTTCTCCAAGCCCATAGGCCCAACCAAAAATATTCTCTTAGAACGCGCATAAACGGGCTCAGGGTCTATCTACCTTCGGCAAAGTCTCGTCCGGGTTCCTCTCTACTCAAGGCAGAAAGTTCGACAGGTAAACAGGCAAAGGCAATCTTCCCTCCTAAATGACTTTGGATGTTGAACAAACTTGTCATGGATGGAGAAGAGACTTGAAGCAACATAAAAGCAGATGAAACCATACACGGTACATGTGTGTAAAGAAGAGGTTTTAGGGAAATTAGATTGACAAAAAAAGACGTTGTGAATTATGGAAAAACAGTTGAAAATTCGAGGGTATGTAATAAGAATGTGGGTTTGGAGAATCTGACACTCGCAAGGCGTATTGAAATCAAGTACGACAGAGCAAAACAGTGAATAACCTTTCGAACGAGCTTGTGGAATGGGTTGATTGGTTTGGTTTGGTTTGGTTAGTGACGTCTAGCGGTATATCTACTTCTAATAGGGAATTCTAAATACTTTGAACACAATTTTATGGCATCAATTAAATATATTTTGAAATGTATGCCTTCAAATATAGATAAAATATATCTTTGGTCAGTTTGAATAAAATGTGATGTTGAGAATTCTATTTTACATTGTATTACTGGTCTTTTTTTTTTAAATAGATTCTTCGTCATTTTACTATAAAATATATAGTTCTGGTAATTTTATAATTACATAGTGTTTTGTTTTTGTTTGGTGGAAAACTATTTGCCCATAGCTGGGAACCTAACAATTGCTACCACACCGAGTCAGTGTGGAATTGGAAACCAAAAGAATTAAGATGTGGTTCCACTCTCCTCAAAACATCTATTATCACGATCAGACCCATTGCTACCAGATGTAGTTTATCGTCATACCCAGGACTAAATTGGTTGAAAGAACAAAGATATGGGGAGATCAGAAGACAAAATCGCTTGTATTTTTACATAGTATTTCGTTTTCGTTTGGTCGTTCACTATTTAGCTGGAACCCTAACATGTACTGCTAACCCGGGTCAGGATAGACCTGGGGAAAAAAACAGCAGCAATTAAGATGTCACACGCGCTCTTTAACACTTTCAGTCTCCCGATAATAAGCCTTGCACCCGAATATAGTTTAACGTCATGGAATAATTGTTGTAAATTGATAGCACTGTATATATATATATATATATATATATATATATATATATATAAAAATATAAGATTGGTATATACGGAATAAATTTCAATAGCCAACAAATACTATTCTTAAAAGAGTGCTCAATGAACAGTAGATTATATATATATAATCTATATATATATATATATATATATATATATATATATATATATTAAAAAGAATAGAATCATTTCTCGGACTAATCTTAATTGTTTTAGGAAGCTTCACGCAGAACTCTTCACTGCCAGTTTAAGAAAGACATTCGGATTACTAACACAAAAATTGCTCATATCGAGTATATTAATCATCGAAAAAC
>CAHIKZ030005466.1:1630000-1682500 GCA_903632075.3 Acanthosepion pharaonis | reverse complement strand
TCATGTCGAGAAACTCATCTGTGATCCATTCGTCTTGTTTTTTTCTTCGTCCATTTTCCTCTTGTATTATTTCATTTGTGTCTACGTGTCCCATTTCGAGTTTCCATTTCCATTTTATCACTCGAATCTTATTTTCAAACTGTCCATATATTTTTTCTTCAGATTTGTGTCGCTCAAGAATCTGTTGTATTACAATATGCTTGCTGCTTTAGGATTCTTCAGTTTCTTAAACTATTCGGACTATTGTCTTTAGCTTTATTGTTATATTCACGACATTGTATGCTCCGGTCTTCTTCAGCTGATATACTTTAGGATTCCGAACCGAATTCTTTATTTCGTCCACCGGGTTAGATTGTTCTAGTTCAGGCCTTTTCTGGATATATCAATAATAGTTATTTACCTTTAGTAAAGGGATTCTTCAATGATTTGTTCACTTCTGCTGTGACCTGATATTGAACTCACAATTCATTTGGTCCATTAGATGTAAATTGTTACAATACACTATCCAAATATATATATATATATATATATATATATATATATATATATATATATATATATATATATATATGTATATATATATGTATGTGTGTGTGTGTGTCAAATATTACTATTATTATTATTATGAATTTGAAATTGTTAGAATTATAATGTTATGATGTTTGTTTCGGTGTTGAAAATGACATGAATATCAGGCAATTAAATCTAATTTAAATCTGATCATTCCCTCTCTCTTACTGTATATTTTAATTTGTTCAATCCTTAAAGAAAAATCATTTCTAGGTCACTTTATCGGCTCATGTTTGATTCTTCCTTTTTTCTTTCTTTTCTTCCCCTCCCTCTTTAACCCCCTTCTACTTTTTCCCCTCTTCCTCTCTTACCGCCTCACTCTCTTTCTCTCATATTCCGAATTTTTTTTTTTAAATTATTGATTTTTTCTTTTTCTTTCTCCCGTTTTTAATATTTCCTTTCCTTAACTTTTTTTCTGTTTCCTATCTCTTTTCCTGCAACCAAATGGATTTTAACGATCGTCTTTACTCATTATTGTATTGCTCTGTTACTTACATTGAACTGTCTTTGGATTAATAGCTTCCTTGAAATTATCCCTATTAATTATTAAAAAAATTATATATATATATATATATTAAATATATATATATATATATATATATATATATATATATATATTAAATTCAACCGTTAATGATATTCTTTTTAAATATGTCGAATATTCATCTTTATTCTAATATAAAACTCAAAGGTTATTTAATGCCGACAAGATTTTTAGCATATGCTATTTTTCTTTTACTTATATTTATGCCTGAGGGAAACTTAGCTTTCGTCATCTTCTGTCTCTCTACAACTGCTACGTAATATAACTCCTCTTGTAATGCAGTGTATGCTAGATATTTTCCTCTTCATCGGAGGGTTGGCGTAACAGAGACATCGATCTACATAAGAATGCTGGCAATAATATGAACAGAACATATGAACAAAGAGAAAGCTGTAAGGAAAATACCAACAAAAATCACAATTATTTTTAGAATCTGATATATTGTTAGTAATAGACGTACACATATATATGTGTGTGTATGTGCGTGTGTGTGTGTGCATATATGTGTGTGTATTGCTCTGTGTCTGGTCTTTACCCAATCCTCCCTACAATGATTGATGTGGCACAAGGCCCAATTTGGTGTGTGGAGATTCCGAGCCCGTAGGCTCGGTCAAAATTTCCTCGTACACGAGGTATAAAAGGTTCGAGTTTTTCTACCTCCCCAGACGAAACTCTTCGCCATAGCCTCGTCAGGGTTCTTCTCCGCCTGAATGCAGAGAATTACACATGCCTGTCTCGAGCCTGGCAGCAATCTACCTGACAGATGTGCGACTACTGCGACTCCTGTTTGTATCTCGCTTGCTGTTACTTTCATGATTAATGGAAGAGTCCATTTGTATAGCGAGGGCCGTCGACTTTAATACTAAGTAACATCTTGCGTCCTACTGACTTGCCTGTGCTGAAATAATTTAAATAATAACAACAATCATTAATCAGAACCCCATACACAATTTTATATGAAAAAGAATATTCTTATATACACATTTTCATTTTGTATTCATTCTGTTTATTTTCTATTTATTTCCTCCTTGCAACGAATTGGGATTTTGTTAACTGTACGTAATTGTAGAATCCTTCATTCCGTCTTTTTGGAACAACCACAGTCCGTCCTATAATATACCTAAAGCATTCACCCACTAAACAGTCCTCAACCACGGTCTGTTTCGTTTGAGGTACCCAACATAAATTAAAATACCAACAGAAATTATTATTGCCAATGTCATGATTATGATAAACGCTTCGATGTGTGACCTTAGTATAAAATAAAACTCCGATAGAATTACGTAATATTTTCCCAGCATTATTATGTTGGGCTTAGCTGCAACGCATTTAAATTATCATTTAATATCATTTAGTTATTATTTTTTTTATTATACGAGCTGCATATTCGCTTGTACATTCTTAGTGGGTTTTTAAATAATGAATATCATTAAAATAAACGTGTTATTTTAAAAATATCGAATTAGATGTTCAATATTATTACTAAACCCATAAAATCCTTCAGAGAGATATTCAGAATACTATTTGACTTTTGAAAAATAAACTTCCACCCAACTAAATACTCATGGGAAAATTGTATATATATATATATATATATATATATATATATATATATATATATATATATATATATATATATATATATATATAGTTTTAACCATGCGTCATAATTTTCTCTTAAATTGCATAATAATTTGCGGGCCAAATTAAAAAAATTAGCAGGTTTATCTCAAACTTTTAAAATGTAGTGTATGTATACAAAGTATGATGTACAAATTGTCGCCATTTTTTAATTTTGTGTATGCACGTTGTTGTTTTTTTCATTTGTCTACTCCACAGTATCGTAGGGTCAGTGGGACAACGTATGTGAAGAAAAAGAACCCCATGACGGAAGACACTCCGACAGACATTAGAAAAACGACATGCTGTACTGATTGGCATTCACGCCGAAAGCTCCACTACGAACATTTCAGGGTTTTTGGTTGTCAATCTGAGACGAGTGCAGCGTATCCGTGAAGAGTTGAATTAATCTAATGATGATTACGAATATACGGATGCTGTGAAAACTCACACTGATCATACTAATAAGAAAAGAATTTGTTGGAGAGGATCTCAGATTCACCAAGGAGGACGTCTTCAACTGCGTTAAGGAGGTAGTACTGCCGTGGGTCAAGAGTGTGGCTGCTGGAAGACGCTATGCCTTTTTAACAGGACTATGCACCACGGAGAAGGAGAACCCCGTTATGGTTTTCAGACAATTGGTGAGATCGCATCACCCCTTAAAACTGGACACAGAACTTGTAAGACTGAAATCCCCTTGATTATTATGTGTGGGGCGCAATTAAGCGAAAAACCAACAATACTTCTTGTAAAAACAATGATAAAGGCAACGATTATTACAGCATTCACCAAATTAACGAGTAGACCGCCCAGAAATGATGGAGCAGATTCGAAAATTGTCTTGGTCGAAGCCAATGTCAAATTTATTGAATAAATGTACTCATTAGTATTACAAGAGATTTTTAAAATAATGGTAAATATACCAATTAAAATGTGATGCCAGAGTTAATTCATTTTTGTGTAATTTAGAAGACAATTTATCCATCGCACTACATATATATATATATATATATATATATATATATATATATATATATATATATATATATATATACACAGAGTAGCGGGCATAATATAAGGAGCGGAAACCACAAAGATATAAATACGTGTATTACTTAAATAGTAATGCATCATTAGCAATGTAATTCTTACCGAATAAAGATTAGGTGTAAGCATAAATATACAAAGTTACAAAAATTTACATAATATTTTTTTTTTTTTCAGTTTTATCTTTTTCCTATCATCATGAACGGTAATAAATATAAATTTTGTCTTTTCATGGCTGTCATAAAATATTGTACCACTAATCAAATCTTTAAATATATATATATATATATATATATATATATATATATATATATATATATAATCTATTTAATCAAATATATAAAAATTCATTACTCATCGCATTATAAAACTTAGAGAAAATTGAATACACCTGCAAAAGATTGTTTTTTCTTTTACGCTAAAAGAAATTATCAGAAAGAAAGTAATAATTACGAGTAATAATCACACACACATTACTTCTTACTTTATATACGCACACTCTTTATTATTTTCATGTGGAAGTTGTGGGCAATATCTGAGATGGAGCAATTACAATAAAACACCACGTGAAATATAGGATCAACATTGCATCCTGAGGCTTAGTTTCATAAAAAGATCAATCATTAGACCAAAAGATTGCTAAAAAGTATGTCCCCTTCACTCACACTCACACACACACACACACATATATATATATATATATGTATTCTTTATATATATATATATATATATATATATATATATATGTATTCTTTATAAATATATGTGCATATATATGTATATATATGCATTGTTTATATATATATATATATATATGTATATATATATATATATATATATATATATATATGTATTCTTTATATATATATATGTGTGTTCTTATATATATATATATATATATATATATATATATATTATGTGAGAACTGTGTGTATATAATGTATATATATATATATATATTTATATATATATATATATATATATATATATATATAATTATTTATAAATTATATGCGCGGTACTTATTAGAAAGCGCTCAATATCAGAGATAGAGTTAACATATTTGGTTGATTGATGTGGAGTTTGTGACCCTGGGTTTCACGCTTTTGCGATCGTCAGACAAACACTGACGATCGCAAAAGCGTGAAAGCCTGGGTCATAAACTCACATCAATCCAACCAAATATATATGTATGTATGTATTTATTTATGTATGTATATGTTTCAATGAAAAAATTAATCATCGCCACGAGAACGCGAATTAACACTCCGATCGTATTTGCACATGAATATTGCTGCAACTGCAAGAAACTATATATAGATTTCTCATTTATTCATGTATTTCTGACAAAAGCATATTTAAAAATACAAACTTATTAATTCTATAATGATTATTTAATAATCCGTTACGAAAAGCAAAAGGAACTCTATATTCGAATTACTTTTGGAAACCAGAAAAATAATCCGAACTACTACATAAAAATGAAATATTTTTTTATGGCTTTCCATTCTTTTCGGGGCTTCAATCATTTCTCAACACGACGGGCGATTAAGCCACTATAGCACAGACATCTAATGGAAGTGAAAGACTGAAAAATCTTTGAGAGGTGAGAACACAACAAAAGAACGTAATTTAAAGAAAAAAAAAACATCATGATTGATGTGCCATTACGTTTTTGAATATTGTAGTTGAGAGCAAAGCAAGAATCCGGAAGGGATTTTTCCACAAGCAAGATTGGGAGATAAGTAAAAAAAAATAGCATAGAACTTAATGTGTGCACTTTTGATTTCAACAGTAATACGATGAGACCTAACCGACAATCTAGTACTCCTCTGAAATTGGTGAAGTCGACGTAACCAAAGAAAAAATAAATACCTGAACAATAACAATGATATAGTTTAATTATATATAACAACGAGAAGGTACTTTACAACGGAAGTGGGTAAGTGACTAAAACAGGTAGGCCATGTCAGGAACGATAACTTTGCAAATTCTTTGGATTTTATAAAGAACCTCTATCACAGGCAAAAGGCTAAATGTGATAGCGATATTCAATGCACCGTCAAATAGTAGACCTATAAAGTTACACTATAGATACTAGTGAGAAAAATCATCTAACACGACATAGTGAACCAATTTTTCTAGCAAGCAGACCTGCCGGGAAAAGATAATTGTCTGCGGAGGTGATAATTTTATTTTCCGTAGATAGGAATCATTGCTGAATATATATTACACAATCGACACTGTTTGCACTTAATGTTGAGGAGAAATTGTGAAGCCGATGTAAAAAAAAAAAAAAAAAAGATCAGTGGTATTTATCGTAAAGAGACAAGTACGTGTGAGAATTGTTTGCGGAGTTCGAAACAGGACAGTGTTTGTTTAATCAATTAAATGAAGCTGGAAGTCCCACCTGATTATTATTATTTTTTAATGTAAGGTTCACTCTGTACAAGACACAGTTGCAACGCAAGGTAGAGAGCTACGTTAAGAGGCAGTTTATACGTATATGAGGCCACATCGAGGCGGTGTAATAGCAATTTTGTCTCGCTAGAACAATTCTGACTGGGTAGTGAGTTCGATCCTCACTGGGTGCTCTATACTTTCGGCATTGTGCCACATCTGAGCTACGCTTGGAAAATCTCTATACGGATAGGAGGGGAAGATAATGGTTAACCTTACACTTCAACAGGTTAAGACTGTAGTGATCGAGGAAACACCCTCCTGGAAGTCGGTTCCGCAGAGCAATGGTTTGGGGATGAAGCCGTTCGAGTGGAACCTACTTGCCGTGATGTTACACCTGGTGGAACAGATGCCGTGAATGTTACACCTGGTGGAACCAAGGAATGTAGTTCGTCCGAGCACTTTCCATGGAAGTAACGATAGGGCAGTGAGAGGTTCTCCATATGTCTCCTGTGAGAGAGCGATTAGAGGGTGGCAGATAATACATCACATACAAGAGTTCGGAGACACTTTTGAGCTCATGTCCAAATATGACAATAGTACGCCATGTTGACATGGCTCTTGTAAAGTTAGAGGATGTCTTGAGGAGTCAGATACTTACTGGAACAGTACCTGGTCTTCCATAAATTTAAACAAGATTGTTATGTATGTTACTTAAAATTTTCTCTGTCCCTAATGAGTTCAACATATTTTGTGAGTATCATATTCCCCATGCACTCACTCCCAATTATGACCTAAAAATTTAAACCGTGTAATCCTTATTCTAAATATATAAGCGTTCTTTTGTTTCTATTTTCATTTTAACGCCCGCTCATATGTTCTGCATATTTTATTCACAGGATCCTTCCATAGAAGCCAATTTCCATTGTCTGAAGTCTCCTCTTCATCTGTGAGGAGAGTGTCCAACTATTACTACCATAGAACGGGAGTGATATTACATAATACTTTATTAATCTCATCTTTATTTCTAACGGAATGTTCCAGTTTCTTAATGTTTTTCCTTAGATTTTGGGATGCATATTTCGTTATTCCAATGCGCATTCCGAATTCGGTGTCAGATTTTCCGTCCGACATTTTTTTTTAAACAGGACCCTTCCAGACATGGTTTTTATTCAAAGTTGTCGTGTTTGCTACCTCAAGGTAAGACAGCCAAGTGTGACCTGCCATTTAATACACAGAATGTCGTATCATACTTTATCCGAGTGTACGAAACTGAATCGACCAAGTCGAGACTACTGGAGGTGCGGGCTATATTATGCGGACGTTAAATCAAGAAGACAACACATAACTATATGCGAATTGGTGGAAATGAGAACTGAAAACGTGACAGAAACCGGACGACACATAGTAATAACGAAAGTTATCCTAAAAGTGTCTTAAGAAATATTAAGTAAAAAAAATAAATGTTGAAATTCTAACGTAATAAAATTCCTTCACAAATATAACATTGACTTAATGGTTTGGGTATGCGGTTCTACAGTACGAGCTGAGAATATCCCCGACCGAATATATACGTAATGAAGATATGTTTTTTTATTAAATTTTTAAATGAAGAAAAAATACATTAAAAGTTATATTGACACTTGACTAATGCATGGAATAATAATGCAACACAAAATGTACTTAGAACAAAATGCATTGAAACAAGAAAGTGTACACAATATTTACATATAGTCTTTTTTATATTCTTGGGAAGACCGTTCCTGGAATATGTTGACTTAGTCGCAGTCGGGCAGAGTCTCTGGATTGAATCTCCTGATTTCTTCCTCGTCTTCCCGGTACCAACCATATTTATATGGTCGGTACTCCACTATGCAAATTAGGTGGATCCTACCACAACACCCCCCTCCCAAGCCTTGGAATCCCTTTTGGATTTCCAACTGGCTTCCTATATGGGTTGATGATTATGGCTATTTTTAGGATGCATATTTCAGAAAGATTTCGAAGGATTTAACGCTCTCACGAGCTTTTGAAATCAAATTGACAGAGAGAAACGTTTCCTATCTTACGTAACTAGTTCGTGTGAATGAATGGCAGAAAAAATTTACAATGCTAAGGGCTTAAAATGTTTTTTATGGGTAAATATAGTCAGGGTGATTTATGGAGTTCCACATCCTGAAAGCATTTGTCACATGAAAGATGAATATCTACACGGACAATGAGGCGCTTCTTTTGAATTCCTCAAATTTCACATATCCAGACTCATTTCTTTAGACCATTGTCTGTCACAGAAACACTTTAAGTCCTGTACCTCCTGTTTTGTCGAGCATATATACTTAATTTTGCTACATTTATTTCTACAATGGTATAACGGGAGATAGCTATGGAAGAAAGTTTTCTTCTCCCATGTGGATTTCCCACGTTACAGGCATTATTATATCCGTGATATAATAACCCTGTAGTTGAGGGATGGAAGGGAATGGCTGAAAGGAAATGTTCTATTTTAATTTTATATCACATAAAACACATATATATATATATATATATATATATATATATATATATATATATATATATATATATATATATATAGTGAACATAGAAGACAAAACTTAGAGGCAACTGTCTGATTCATGCTAGACGCAATCGTCAAGCCACGAGTACTGTTATTTTTTCCGGCTATTTATATATATGGGACAGTGGTGCATTGTGGGTAGTCTATTTTTGGCGGTTATTTTACCGGAAGTCGTTTATTAGATTTATTTGGGTTAAATTATCTGGATTGTTTTTATTTATTATTTTTATTTTTTATTTTTATTTCTTATCTTATATATTTATTTATTTTTTATTTTTATTAGTCGGTGTTTGTATTAACGTAGAAGGTGCAGAGACATGCGAAATCAGGTATTCACTTACTACACGAACTAAACAAAATAATAGATAGAAATGACACAAGACTCTACAGAGACGACGGTGTCGTAATCTTAAGAAACTGAAACAAACAAAACACGGACGAAACTGGAAAAGCAATAATAAAGATTTTCAAAAATAAAGTATTCGACATAGATATAAAAACTAACCTAAACGAAGTAGATTTCCTAGATGTTACCTTCAACCAAAGAAAAGGCACATATAAACCATACAAAAAAAACAATGATAAAACACTCATCTTTCAACCACGCACCTTCTATAATCAAACAGGCACAAAAATCGATTAACCGCATGCTTTCCGACAATTCCTCGAATGAATCCATATTGAACAAAGCTAAGAATGACTATGAAACAGCCCTAAATGATAGCGGGTTCCCAGCAACACTCACATACTCACCACAGAAAACAAAAAAGGACAAAAGGAAAAGAAATATCATATGTTTCAACCCACCGTAGAGCAAAAACGTAAAAACAAACATAGGAAAAATATTCTTCAAACTCTTACGCAAACACTTCCTGGAATCAAGCACAATACACAAAATATTAAAAAAACACAGTAAAAATAAGCTACAGTTGTTGCACCGAGAACATGGAACAAATAATAAAAAAGCACAACGGGAAAATTATCAACTAACCACACTAACAAATTAAACCCACGTTCAACTGCAGAATAAGGAACGAATGTCCCTTAAACGGTAATTATTTACAAAACAACGTAATATACCAAGCCACGATAAAATCACCAGATAATGAAGAAAAAGTATACATAGGAGTAACTGAAAAACCCTGGAAACAAAGAAATTATGCACACAAAACCACTTTAACAAATAGTAAATATGCGAACAACACAATGCTTTCGAAGTATATCTGAAAAATTAAAAACCAGTTGCTCATCATACCAAAAATATCTTGGAAAATAAGGAAAACATCATCAGCTTACAACAACCAATCAAAAACTTGCAAACTTTGCTTGGAGGAAAAATTAGCTACCATTCCCTTCCAATAAAAGATCCGAGCTCATTTCAGAATGCAGACATGAAAACAAGTTTTTACTACGTTACTTAAAAATCTAAAACTGAAAAAATAAAATAAAATAAAATAAAAATAAATAAATAAAAAATTACAATAAATTAAGCAAAATAAATTAACCTAAACAAATCACACCCGTTGTAATAGTCGAAATAGAATAAATAAATAAAAAATAAATAAAATAAAATCAATGAACTCAAATAATAAAAGTAAATAATAAACAAATTAACAAACCATTATGAACAAAATATTAGTTAGAATATAAAAATCAAATCAAAAATCTTACGAAAAAAATAGCTATTACTGTTATATAATGATAAAAGAAAAATAAATACTACGTTACTTAAAAATCGAAAACCGAAAAGAGTAAATAAAAATATACAGTATAATAAATAAATAATAAAAAACAAGTAAAATATGTTAATCTAAATTCATCCAAATAAATAAATAAACTAACAAACCGATCCTGAAAGAAAAAACAAATAAAGATTATCAATCCAAATAAATACATGAAGCAATAGACAATTAAAAACTGTTCACGCTAAAATTATAGTTAGAATAAACTACAACAATCAACCACAAAATTGAATAAATAACTTTAATTATCTACCCAAACCAAGAAAAAACTACTAAATAAGCGATATAAACAAATTGTTACCACGTTAATAAAAACACCGATGAATAAATATAAAAAATAAATAAATAAATATATAAGATAAGAAATAAAAATAAAAATAAAAAAATAAATAAAAACAGGCCCAATAATTTAACCCAAATAAATTTAATAAACGACTTCCGGTCAAAATAGACTACCCACAATGTACCACTGACCCGTATATATGAACAGCCGAGAAAAATAACAGCACTGCCGCCTCTAAGTGTTGACTTCTATGCTCACTTTTATGTTTACACACACACATTATCTCTGATGTTGAGCACTTTATCCCATAAATATAACACATTTTAAGACTACATTTCTTCCTATATATATATATATATATATATATATATATATATATATATATATATATGCATGTATGTATGTAAGTGTGCCACGTGAAGAATAATATATATCAAATCAACAAACCAAGCAGAATGTAAGGAGACAAAAATAGGAAGGTTCTGGAATATAATATGGAGATACTTCTGCGTCTGGAGAAGCCATGTTTAGTACTCCAGATTCATATGGACCGGATTCATCTAATATGACCAAGGCGAAGACATATTTCACGAAGGGGAAACGGCGAGTGTTGAATTTTCCCAATTTGTTGACTGCCATCTATATCTTGCAAAATCCAGTTATGGTATCGTTCCTTCCCCACCGCTGTGACGATGCTTACTTCCGGCTTTTCTAGTAATATTTTCGGGGCAGTTTTACTAATGAGCTTTCCTCCTTGGTACCTCGACACAAGCGGATATAAATGAACCACGGCCACAATTTCGACGGATTTGCACCAATATTTACATGCGCATGCTCCAAGTTAGCGGGAAGGCCAAGACCGACTTTGCATTTCCCAACTCCCATCGATTCTGGAAATAATCCATTTTTTCATGCTTCTACAGCATTTTTAATGTAGTTTGCGGCCATTTTCTACTGGCCAGAGTGAGAGCCTATAGCTGGCTGCCACGAATAGGCAGGAAGATTCTATTGGCCAGCGTGAGAGCCAACAACTGACTGACATGAATGTTAACTAGTATGCTAGCATGCAATAAAAAATCGATAGCTGCATTCGTCCCAAGTGGGAAAAATTTAAATCTGCATGGCACTTTATTAAAATTGGCTCATTCGCTTGCTTAAACTCAACGTTGGTTCTGATTCCGCAGAACTGGGTTGGGTGTGAAAAAGTATTTGTTGTTAACATTCTTTTTTCATTCGGTTTTTCCAGTTACGAGTCCTTTTTTAAAGTTGATCGTTTTGTGTTCATTTTGTTTAGTTCTTTTTTCGTAACAGATTTAATGTTTAGTATAGAGCTTAGAAAAAATCGCAGTGTGAGGTAGGCAAGAATTAAGGCATGTAGCAACATCAGCACGGCAAAGGCAAGGAACGGCTAAAATATTTTAAGTCAAGTGATAGCGATTGCTGTATGAGTCGTACGATTTTTGAATCAAGCAGGGGCAACGCCGGGTTATCCTGCTAGTGTAACCATAAGTTCTATTCCAATAGAATAACATTCTTCCACTTTGAAGATACCCCGCTACATTCTTTCTTATAAAAAAATCAAATGCAACGTTAATCGCAATCTTCCATATAACGTACAATTTTAAGTTCGCGAATCTTCATTTCTCTTCATGATTTCCAGTAATTTCATATATCTCTGACTGATACTAGTAGAGAATTTAGTTTAACTATCAGAAATGTGTAATTCAAATTAACCTCATATTGTATGAATTTTATCCAGTCTTAGATAGATAGATAGATAGATAGATAGATAGATAGGAACAAGCTTCGATAGATAGATTGTTCATTTAAATCTTTCAACCGAAGCAAGGCAATAAAGCCACTAAGACGCAAGTGGTTAAGTAATGTGTGGGAATATACGAAAAACATTATTAAGAATCGATAATACTAAACGAACAAGAACTAAGATGAAAGAGGATAACGATTGATATTGCATTTAAACATTTGAAGATCAGCGTTGAGTGGAAAACAAGAAGCCGGAAGAGATTTTCACAAAGGAGAAGTGCGAAAAAAGACACTTTTAGAGCAGCACGTACGTTTGCCTCAAACCATTTCAACTGTAAAATTATGAGAAATTGCCGCCAAATTAAATTTATAATGTCTAGTTTGGGATGAAAAAATTTAAAATGTATCGATAGATAGATAGATAGATAGATAGATAGATAGATAGATAAGAGTATGTACTGAAAGTTATCGGACAGACCGATATCCCATAATGCAACCAGATAGCTAAACAACATAATTTTTTGGAAAGGCTTCTTTGCACTTTTCAGTATCCTAAATGGGGAGATAGACAGAGAGACAGACAGATAGATAGATAGATAGATAGATAGATAGATAGATAGATAGATAAGACGGTATAGTGTAAATTCTTGAATGGAACCACCTCTTATAATATAACGTAATATACAACCATCAGTTTCTTTTTTTTTTTTTTTTTTTGGAAAACTCCTTGGTCAGATCGAAAACTTCTTACTACTCTTTGTGGAAACAGCGATTTACTGAGCGGAACTTAGATGAGGCACAAGACTGCGCGTATAAATTCATCCAGTCAGGATCGAACTCACGACTCTGTCGTAATTGATCGAACAAGGCAAACTCCATAACTGTTACAATACTTTAAAGTTCCCCAAAGATAGATTGAGAGATAGATAATGAACCGACTGAGATAGATAGATAGATAGATAGATAGATAGATAGATAGATAGATAGATAGATATGGAACAGAATGAAATAGATAGATAGATAGATAGATAGATAGATAGATAGATACATACATGCATACATACATACATACATACAAGGTTGTGATAAAAATTCACGGACGAACCCACTATACATTAACTAACCAAATATAAAAAAATTTTTTATCTTTGGAAAGCCTTCTGGGTAGAGCCGAAAACTTCTCTGTATCCCACTTGTAAACAAAAAGAGAGTTAAGGAGATAGATAGATAGATAGATAGATAGATAGATAGATAGATAGATAGATAGATTCTCATAGAAGGATATATCAGAAGTGTTGTGGCACAGAACGTGTTTAATATATCCTGCCTTAATTACAACTGTACATATAGTCTAATGAGGATTGCTTCAGTACAATGCTCATTAATGCTTATATTGTGAAACGTGCCGCCTAACAGGAATCTTTTAGATGTATCCTCGATACAAGGGCAAGATGGTCGAAATATATAATTACGAACAGAGTGCGAAAACAAATAGCTAGCAAGAATAGACGGAAGCTGTATACTTTTCCATACTGCACGACTTCGGGACAACGATGGGTATGTCGAAATGGACGTGACACGATATTAATAAATGGGAATTCGTGACTGCAGTCTCTTGGTTGAGTTGGAATTATTTTCTAGACTTTATTCTTTTGCGTCATAGTATCTCGAATGATTACCCTTCCGGCATTCGTACGGTATCTGTCGTATTTGGAAATTCTAGCTTGAATTTGAGATCAGGAAAGGTTAGGCTCCGTCTAATGTACGCATAACGTAAGGTGTCTCTTCGTGTCAATTTCATATCGTCTTCATTACACCAGCGATGTATTCTTTCAAGAAAGGCTACTGAAGGTTTCTCAGACTGACCATAGAATGGTTTCAGTCAAGTTATGAAGTTTAACCAGTTTTTAGGTAGTCAGACTTTTCGTGAACCTTTGCGTAATTCCGATGGAGAAATTCCACGTTGATTCCTATAGGAATAGAGATTTACCAGCTGATGTTAGAATCCGACGGATATTTAGAGACTCTTTAATTCATGACTAAATCTTTCATTATTGTCACTGGTTCAGATATCTTACCAGTGCCTATGATTGATCAAGTATTTTTAAAAATTTTTCTTTTACAGCCATTGAAACTAGTTTTTTAGGTCGATTATTCGATGTTTACCACTGATTCACTAGCCTTGAGGTTGTCTTATGAGTTTCAATTTATCCAGCCTTTATTTCTTTCTTCTGTGTGCAAAAATGTGAAATTCTCTCTTGCTCTTTGCTCCAGTTTTCCGTAAACTACCACGTAAGATACAAATGCCTTCCATGTGAAACATCTGTAGAACGACAATACTCTTGCCGCAAGTCGGCTCTTTTTATCTGAGAGTTTTCCAACATACAAAAAGTTACAAATATTAGACATCATTGATAATCTTATATTTGTTATTTCTCGTACTCTAAATATTCAGTTAGAACGACTTATGACAAGTGGAAGTAAGATTAACCCAATGCAAATGAATAATTTTACAAGGGAATTGGTCTGAAGCAGACGATATTGTTAAAACTATCTAGATACACAAACTGATTGAATGTTACCAAGCTGGTGTCGCTAGATCATTTACATCTAAATAATGAATTCGATCCTAACTAGGAGCACCATTCTTTTGGCCTTATGCCACATGTAAGCCATAATAACTGAATTATGGGATATTTTTTTGATTGCTTACTGTTGTTGTAGGATCCACCTAATTTGCATAGTGGAGTACCGACCATATAAATATGGTTGGTACCGGGAAGACGAGGAAGAAATCAGGAGATTCAATCCAGAGACTCTGCCCGACTGCGACTAAGTCAACACATTCTCCAGGAACGGTCTTCCCAAGAATATACAAAAGACTATATGTAAATATGGTGTACACTTTCTTGTTTCAATACATTTTGTTCGAAGTGTTGTATTATTATTCCATGCATTAGTCAAGTTTCAACACTTACCAAACCATTGCGTTTTATTAAAAGCCGAAGTATATTTTAGATTTTAAGAATAATTATTTCTTTAGAGGGAATACTGCATTAAAACTGATTTGCAATAAAATTTATTTTTTTTAGATATAAGTCCTACTATTTAACTCATAGTACCGGGGAGAATGGATCCCTACCTTTCCCAGAGGTATCTACGCATAAGTGAATGTAAACAAATGACTGGGACTCGAAATCGAATCTGCTATTTCTCATTCTAAACCGATATCACGATATCTTTATAAGTTAAATAAATCATATGGATTATATATATATATATATATATATATATATATATATATATATATATATAAATCATATGGATGGATATATATATATATATATATATATATATATATATATATAAATCATATGGATTATATATATATATATATATATATATATATATATATATATATATATATAAAAAGGAAAAAGGTATAAACAAAGAAAGAACCAAGAACATGTACGTTAGCCGAAAATAATCGTCCAGCTTGCGAGTTCAAGGCGCAAAGAAAAAGAACGATGCGAGTGCCCAAAACAACTAAATAAAGTGCTCAATACAATGAGTAGAGTTGACCTTTTTAAACCTAGAGAGCCAGAAAACCTACCACGGTTTTACCTAAGCGGATCGTCAGGGCCGGCCTTCCCGGACGATCCGCTTAGTGAAACCGTGTAGGTTTGTCTGGCCTCTAGGTTTAACTTATTCTCTCTCTCTCTCTCTCTCTCTATATATATATATATATATATATATATATATATATATATATATATATATATATATATGAGTGTGTCTGTGTGTGTGGGTGACTGCGTGTATTGGAAATTTTATGACAAATGGGACAAAATTACTTGTTATGAGTTTTCGTTCTTCAGGATTTCATCGGATCAAATTTGTTATGTTGTTATGTTTTCAAATGTGAACGAACGAGTGATGCTGGGAATTTTATCATTTTTATTTATTTATTTATTGATTTATTATCTAGCCGAGTTCCTTCAAAGTTTTTCTTTTACTTTTCATCTCTTTTGATAGGAAGTTCCCTACACTGTTGTATTTGATGATCTGCCAGGAAGGGTAAAATGAAAAAGAGCGCAAATTAACTTTCGGCGACCTTGGGATTAATTCATTTGCGTCGTAGTGAATTATTTCTCTTTTGATCAGGGTAGGGTATTTTATGTCGAAATGGTGTTCAGTCTCGTTATATCAATAATAAAAATACTGATATTACTTGGAATTGTTGACATATTATTACAGGAAGAATTTAATATCCTTCCGATTTAGAAATTAATCTACGAGATGTATTTTTCTAATAATTTGTATTTGTTTAACACAATACTTCACATACAAGAATGAGTTATTATTTTATAGGTAACTCCACTTTTAAAACCTAACTAAAATCAACAAAATATAAAAAAAATTTGCAGAAAATATGTTAATTTGTAAAAATTACTCAATAATTAAGCATCCTAGCCAGTTCATTTAATATTTCTCCTTTTTGTGGCCCGCTAAATGCGATTTCATTTAATATTTGTCCGGTCTAGGTCTCTCCAAATGCCAGTTCATTTGATATTTGTTTTTTCTGTGGCCCGCCAAATACCATTTCATTTAATATTTGTCCGGTGTAGGTATCTCCAATTGCCAGTTCATTTGATAGCTGTCCTTTCTGTGGCCCGCTAAATGCAATTTCATTTAATATTTGTCCGGTATTGGTTTCTCCAAATACCAGTTCATTTCATATTTGTCCTTTCTTTGTTCCACCAAATGCCATTTCAGTTAATATTTGTTCAGTCTAGGTCCCTCTCGTTGATCTAGCCCTTCCTTTTATTGTGTTAAGATATTAGTATATCCCGGATATATCAATGCCTAACATATGTTTCTGAATGTGAAAAGGACAAAGATAAGTTTTCTGTCTTAACCAGCGATACCATTTATATGATTAACAACATGCCATTTAAATTATAAAATATAAATCCTTAAACAATTGTCTGTATATATTCCTACTAAGACAGTTTTATAGTTTTTCCTAAATCGTTTCAGTAATGGCAATGTTATCCGCAACAGCTTGCATAATAAAACATGTCATTGTATAGATTTAATGCTTCCTATAAATTCAGTCTTACGTATATTTCTTTTCATTCCTGCTTGGAGGAAATGGGCGTTAATGGGCCTCAATATTTATTTCCCCCTTAATTTCCTTCAATTACAATCTTTATCATTATTAAGGACGATAAAATTGTTTAGTGTATCCGCCTATATTGTCTCAAACCTAACTTTTCTTTCAATTAGACTAGTCACCAACTAAGGTTAGAGCATTAAACCAAAAGAAGTTCGGATTTACTGCGTTAGTATATTAACATCCATATCAATACCTGCTAAAATATTTGTATATGTTTAATAAAATCTGTATAGTGAATAATTATATATATATATATATATATATATATATATATATATATATATATATATATATATATATATATATATTGTTTTGGTTCTGAGAGAGCAACTGTCGTAACATAGCAGTTTAAACAGGAGAATCATGATTTGATATACTTAATTCTATGACAGTTCAATCTTTCATTTATTTAACTCACAGATAAGCGATTTGTTTTTGTTTCACCAATTACGAAGAACGGGAGTTCCATCATGTCGGCTCCGTGCCATGTACGCCGATTGGAGCTTAAACTCAATCCTTACCTCAAATGAAACTGCTATATATTCTCTATCGCTAATTATGCTAAAAGAATCATCTGTTCCCCCTAGCGCTCAATTAAGTACCTAAACCCTCCTGCTATCCCCTAACCTTTAAAAGAGCCAGGCCAGGCCAAAACTGGTGAATTACAGCAATATATGGGTAGGAGCAGGCCAGTTTTCACTTTCCAGCTTGCTACCCCGAGTCAAGTTAAACCTGGGTACAGCATCAATTAGAAAGTGGTTCAATGCTCCTCAAAACCACCAGTCTCCCAATTGGATCCCTTGCAACTGGATGTAGTTTATCGTCATACCCAGGACGAATACGGATACAAGGATGCTTCCTTGATCATTACAATCTGTTGTAGAGTAGCTAGCCCCCTTCAGCACTCTACCAGATGGCCTGTCTCATAGCCTTAAATAGTCTACGATTAAGGAATTCAACAGTTGATTAATAAGTTGATACAAGGCTGATTAATATTCAGACTGATCTTACTTCGTGGGCTATGCAGCATTTGACCCTCGTCTATTCCTTGTAATTTGTCTTGTTAATTGCTTTGTAACTTATTGTTCTGTGTTTGTTGTGTGTATCCGTTAGGATCGAATACTGGTGCTGAATAAATATATTAAGCACTTATTGTTTTCTGTGTATCATTTACCTTGATGATACAACACAATCTTAACCTGTTCAAGTCAAGTATCAACCGTTATCTTCCCTACATATCACCATAAACAGTGCCTCTTACTCTGTAACCTTCTCCCTCGAGTAATTCTTGGGCCTTGTATAAGGTGAAGCTCATTGTAAAAAATATGCACCAATTACTTTCAGGAAGAAATGAAACCTTTTCATTGAGATTCAAAGACTTGAAACTTGTCTTCCGAAAGAAAGAAACTTTAGAAAAATAAAGATTTTCGAGGTAATTCTATCGATTTTCACGGATATTCTTAAATCAATCAATCTTACTTTATGTCGTGTCCCTTCAGAATGTTGGCGATTATTGCTCGAGACAATCTCCAAATATTTGTAGCTGACAATGCTTGTCTTTCATTAACCGTTTCCCTCTCTGGTCTTTTATCTATTTTAAAAAAAATCACCCCAAGAAAGGTGGGAATGCCTCTAGTAGGCAAGGTATTAGAAGGAGTGAAAGTGAGGGAAACGACTGTGATTAGGGAAGACATAGGAAAGGACAAAAGATGAATCGGATTCAACAAGATAGAAAATGGCGATTGACGTGGCTTTTAATCTTTTGAAGATTGTACTAGTCAGGGACACAAAGAGTTCTACAGGCTGAAAGTGCGAGAAACAAAAGTAGAAGTGGCTGTTTGATTTATATATTTCAACAGTAAACGGATATGAATTTGATGTCAGTCCAGTAGCACGCATAAATTCATGTAGTCTTAGCAAGAGGGGAAACAAAGCACTTCATAGCAGTTGCAATGAACATATTCGTAGAAAAGACAGAGAGAAGACACATCACGTCGAGAAGGTGACTGAAGTCGTGTTACCAAGTTGCTTGTTAGATAGCTTACTAGCAGTTTGACTCTAACTCTTTGCCTTCAATATGTCATGTGAGAAACGCATCAATGAAGCCATTTTTCCTCATTATGTCTCTTTATTATTCAAAATATATGTGGCGTTTTGTTCCCTATTTGCATAAAATGTCATTGTTACCTCATTTATTCCCTGGTTTCCTCAGCATCCTTCATTGTAATCACTTTTATTTTATTTTCAATCTCTACCTCATCTATGCGGTATCTACCCAGTATTCACTGCCACCTGGTTAAGAACGATAATATATAAAAATTCAGTCAGTCAGTTATGTACCATACGTAATACACGCTTAGTCGATCATGTCTCTTTCGATACATGACTGACGAGACAGATTTTTCCCGGAACACATTGCTATTTCTTTCTGCGGTAGACCAGTTGACATCCAAGACAAAAGAACCCGGACTGTCCAGCTTTTTACCCATAATTTACCCATATTTCCCAGTGATATTAGCTCGTATGTAAATGTAATGGATTCGACTAGAAAGTCAATCCATTATGTGCCATGCATGATACACGCTTAGGCGATCATATATCTTTCGATACATGACTGACGAAATGTGACGTCGTCCCCTGGTCGCAGCGCCAACTGTGACGTCCTATCCTGATCTACCACGGCACCAACAGTGACGTCCTCGCCGCGGCGCCAGCTGTTCGCTCCTCGCTGCTCCGTTCGGGTTGTCGCCGCTCCAAACGTGACGTCCGCCTGTCGCGTCAGTCGTGTTGTCTCGTCCTGTGACGACCAACTGGCTTGGTATCGGTCGCGGCACCCAAATGTGACGTTCTAACCTTTTGGTGATTCGGGTGGGAATCTGATTAGATTTGATATCAGCCTCGTCGTCCCAACTCGCTTCCAACGCCTGGTTACCAAAGTAACTGCCTTGATCTCCAGTCTGCCTACCCACGTTGTGAATTGATCTTAGGCAGACGAGATCAATCAGTAGTTGGGGCCGTAATGCAAATCGGGTTCAACGGGGGTGACACCACATACATATGCATAAAAGAAAAAGAAAATGAAAACTCAAAAGTTCAAGGTATCAAAGAAAAAGATAACAAACTTTATGTCTAGTTGTTCGATACATAGGACTGCGTCTATCTCCCGACCCGTTCTATGGATTGTGACACGTTGTTTTCCGTTAGGCGAGTTTTAACGCTTCAAGTTGTTTGCTCTTTAAGAAATTGGTTTTTCGGTGTGTCTTCGGACGAAAGTCGAAAAAAACTTATTTTGGTGGTCTGGATCTAAGTCGCTCTTCAAAATAATTGTTCTTGGATTGAAGGGGAGTCCGGAATGTGCGAAGTTGGTTCCCCAGATAACACAGCCGTCGCCAAAACACACCCGATTCCTTTATCCACTCAGAATTCGCCTGTCATTGTAATGACACTCTTTCGCCATTTGTTACTTATCAAAATATCCTTTAACCATTGTCTCTTAGCCCTGGTGTTCTGCTTATCATCCACGTTTTGGGTCTCGCCTCTTTTTTTTTCCTTCTTTTCTTTTTCTGCCTCGGTAAATGGTGCCACAAAACATATTTTTCCCTGCTCCAGATTGCCATTTATTTTTGCGGTAGACCAGTTGCCATTCAAGGCCAAAGAACCCGGTCTGTCCTGCTATTTATCTATAGCTGGGTGGGGAGAAAAGGATTCATACCTTTCCCAAGAATATTAGTACGTAATTGAATGTAATGGATTCAACTGGAATTCGAACTCTGCTCTCTGATTCCTCAATCGAAAAGCCGAGTTCGAACTTCCAGTAACAATTCAGTAGTAATTCATTTTGTTGGTTTCTAAAGAAAATTCCCAGTTTTGAAATACTGTTATTATATATATATATATATATATATATATATATATATATATATATATATATATATATATATATATATATCGCAATTCTAATCTTCCTTCTATTTCAGTGTAAGATTTTCTAATTTCTGTTAAAACACTTCTTATATCTTCAGGTATATGCTCTCCTGTTCGTAACTCGCAACTTGACCCATTCCTATTTTCCGACATCTAAAAGCTTCTTCTTTGTTTATTTATACCATTTCTCTATTCTGAGCATTTTTCTTTCATCTTTTGCATCAAAACACCAGCTTTTAAAAATCAGGAAAAAAAATTCTATTATAATTGTGCTTCTCCCTTTCTTCGTTGGTTCGCTCAACCTTTACGCCCTGCCAATAACTAATAAATAATGGACTATTCAAGTTTGATTGCGTGGAAAGAGGAAAAAAGACAGTACTTGTTTTCAGTGGGAAAATGAAAGAAAAAACGAACGGATAACTGAAGTCGAGAGAGAGAGAGAGAGAATAAGATTAAGCTGATAAGAACAGATATTACACTTTGATCCTATCAAAACAACAACAACAACAAAGAAGGCCGTGAAGCGATTGTATTTTCTTGCCGCCGCCCGCTGACAGAGTGTGACAGAAGGTTAGTTTAACATTGGGAGCCCGACGTTCACCCCGGCCAGTGAGATGAGGTTGGTACCCTCGCAGACAACTGTTTCCCGAGGCCGGACACTTTTCAAAATTATTTCAGTTGTGCTCTGTCTGATGACAGGGACACAGCTGAAAGAGGAAATGAATCTTCTCCGAGGACAGATACTACAATTTGTTTCCAGAAAAAAGGTCGAATGTATTTTGCTAGTGCACCCCAGTTGCTACCAAAAGTGATACATGGTCAAGGTTTAAAGTGTGTTTAACGGCAATATCTTCTGGGGACGCCTCAAGCGCCGTGCTCTGAACACAGTCCCCTCCCGAAGGACAGCATAAAATTAGTGTAACCTAAGCAAGCAAAAAAGCCAAGATACGATGGCGAGCTCAGTAAAACCGGTATTTTTCTGACGCCCGGTATCGAATGAAGGAAACCGGGGAAAGCAATTACCAAAAATCAGATTACAATAAATTAAATAAAATAAAATTATCTGCAGAATTATTTTTAATTTATTATTAAGAGAAACATTCGTAAGACGGCGATTTAGTTCGTAACTAGAATTGGTTTGATATGAGTGACAGAACTAATTTTAATTCGTAACTAAATTCAACTAGGAACTAATTTCAACTTGGAACTAATTTCAACTTGGAACTAATTTAAAATTTGAACTAATTCCAAATCTGAACTAATTTCTCCTTGGAATTAATTTCAACTCGGAACTAATTTCAACTCGGAAATAATTTCAACACGAAATTAATTTCAACTTGGAACTACTTTCAACTTGGATCTAATTCCAAATCTGAACTAATTTCACCTCGGAATTAATTTCAACTCGGAACTAATTTCAACTCGTTTTAAAAAAACAAAAAAACAAAACCTAGCTGTAAACCTAACCCTAACCCTTAGTTCTGAGTTGAAATTAGTTCCAAATTGAAATTAATTCTGCGCCCTCTTAATATTACTCAGTTCGTCACTCGCTCTTGATACAACTCATTTACGCTGTTTCCATAGATGAATATTATGTTCACAAAGGATAGCCTGGTTGAGCGCTGGGAATTAAGGCATCAATCTCTCTATATAAGTACGCATGCAATACTTCTATTATTGAAAATGTTTTTGCTTTTTTTTGTTTGGACATTAAAAAGTTTAGCTTAATTACTAGCATATACTTAAAGCTTAATAAATTCAGTCATCACGGCAAATAACTGTTTGAAGTAGGAAAATTAGAACGTTAAAACCAAGCACGGAATTAATTGAATTGTTTGAAAAAACAAAACATTATTCTTTGCCAGTGAAGCAAGTGAAACTTATGTTAAATAATGTTTTTTTTATACGTTCTACAATTTCTCGTGTATATTACTAGCATTTCTTATTAAGTTATTAATTTCTGTCTCGCAGCAAGTTTTATTTATTCGCTTATGAATTTTCTTTATAAGACAATAATACCTTTTTTAATGTAGTTTCTATCTAAAGACTTTGTGTAGAAGAAACCAATCTTATAAAATATTACCAGATAAAAGGCCCAAGTGCCACTGAAGGTAGAGGCTTACTAAAAGAGGCTGCTATATGAACGTAAAAAGAGAAATTAATTACAGGTTATTAGGATATATAAAAATGATAATGGTCTAGCTCAGATTTGAAGTTTTTTCTTTAATCATTTCACCCCCAAGGAAGTCAATATGACACAAGGGTGAAAGAATAAGCAAATGAGAAGTATTATTAAAGACAATAAAACTAGAGGAATGAAAACAACATTAGATAATGATTGACATTGCATTTAATTTTTTTGAAAATCATAGCTGGCTGGAAAGCATGGGACCAGAAGAGATTTCCACAGCGATAAATCTGAGAAAATAAAATTTTAGCATAGAACATATTGTTAAATGTAGCCGTTTCTACCCAATTCAAATTTAAAATGATGAGACCTATCTGCCGATCTAGTACTGCTCTTTAATTCCTAATGTTTAATTACTAGTTGTTTGTTTTCATAAGTAAATATAATAATTATACTGCTTGACACAAATAGAACCAGTAACTGGGTAAACTATCCTATTGAGGAGGAGTTATAGTAAGGTTACGGATGTGTGGAGCTTTGAATATAATCTCTGCCCTAAACATATGGTGCTCAATCCTACGCTAGTTCTACTGAGCATATTATCATGGATTAGACTTACTGTCCCACTGACCATACCCTAGTCATGTTCTTAAATATGATTGTCAGATCGAGATTTTCATTTAGACTTCGACAAATCCGTTCAGAAATATCTCAAATGTCAGCTTTATGCAATCACTTCCTCAGATCAATTGAGAAAAGAAAAGGCTTTGAGAGAGTGAAACCTGGGGCCTTTGGCAAAGAATCCCTCTTCTTTGAACATTGTGGCCTGACGTTACAGAATCACAAAGAATTGTGACTTGAGGACTACCAACATTAGCTGGATGGCACATGTAAGTTGAAGAGAAAATAGTGACATAATCAAGAAATTCCAAAGTACTTCAAATAACAGTCTGCATCACTAAAAGAAAAGCTACTGGACATGAAATAAAAACGTTTTTCGGTAGAAAGTGTTTTTAGAGATATATTTTATAAATGTCAAACGAAAGCAGTAATGACTGGTCGGTCAATAAATGCTAAATATTTCCTTATATGGAGACGGTTTATATTAACATGACCTGTAATATTGATGTAATGAACATGCATACACATTGGTCGCCCCTAATAGTAATATGATTGGCTGGTGTCATCCATAAATACAGACTGATGTCGAGGTACAGGAGACACCTATTCGCTACGCCTATATTCTTCGCCTATTGCCTACGCCTAAGCCTATTGCCTACCACTACGACGAAGACAAGTCGATCAGGGTTACCTGCTAGATTGCCCTACTTGGTTACAGTAATCCAAAACAACTCTGCTACTTCGAACAAATATATCCCTTTCCGGGACATATCAAATATTTAAGGCTGTAATTGTTAAGGTTGTAATATTTTAAGGCTTTTCTCTGTACATCTAAACAGTTATTTGAATCTCTTCACATATCACGCATTTTTTGCTACTGTTCATGGCTTAGTTTTAAAGCTCGGCTAATCTCGATTTTATCTTCATGGTGATAATCTTTCATGTAATATTAGGCACACCTTTTTCATTCCGAACTTTTTTGAGGGGCGAAACTGCTGAGGTGGATCCGACATGTTCCTAGGTTTCTGTTTTATATAACCATGGACCGACCAAATCTTTTCTAACGGATTTCTAATAAATGCTGAGAGACCGACCAAGTTCGTCGACAATCCTCATACACGCTTCTATCAATTAACAGAAAAGTCGGTACGATGCTTGCAGAATTGCCGTTATTCTGATATCTGCTTGTAATACATCACCTATTGTTGGTACATGTCTGATAGCGTTTTATGAATAATACTAGAATACTAGATTTTATAGACACCAAACGAGTTCATCTCTTTATGATATTTTTCCAAATTTGAAAAATCTTTCTAAAAAAATGCAGAGGATTGCGTCAAGAATTCTACAAATTTCATTTCGGAAGTTGATGTAATGAATATGCCTACACCTGGGTTCACCCTCACAGTAATATGATTGGCTGGTGTCAGCCATAAATACAGACTGATGTGGAGGAACATGGACTACACCTATTGTCTTCGCCTATTGCCTACGCCTATTGCCTACCACTACAACGAGGACCAGTCCATTACGGTTACCTGCTAGATTGTCCTACCCGGTTACAGTAGCCCAAAACCACTTTGCTACTTCGAACAAATATATCCCTTTCCGGGACTTATCAGAAGTAAAATTAAGACTAATAGGATTTAAGCTTTCGAGTTTCTTAACCCCTTGTCGCCAATTATTCTGGGAAAAAAGTTTCATTTTCAGACGAATATTCTTTTATTTAATTTTATATAGTAACTAAGAAACTGATTTACCTTGAATTATCCGATCGGTAGCTAACACCCCTACCAGACTTTGGGCTTGACAAATGGACTCATCTCATGTTTTGAAGGGTATAAAAACTATCATGATCGACGTATAAACACGTCTGTAGCTGGTTTTTTGAACGCTATGTTTCGGACGTGTTTATTCGTTAGTGTCTGAAAAGGTTACTTTAGATTTATATGCATTTTGGGTAAACTTTTAAATCACGATCAAGATAGGTAGAGACAAATTTTTGAGCCTAATTAAAATTTAAGAAACGGTGTCACGATGCTAATGCTGATTTTTAAAATGGGCTGTTAGTACTTGCATTATCTACATTATCATTATCTACTGCTAACCTCATCTTCATTGTCATATTCACAACGTTTCGGCTGTCGTGAGCTGCGGCCTTCTTCAGGTGATTGGAATTTCAGAGCGAACCCTTTATTTCGTCTACCAGGGTAGATTTTTCTAGTTCCACTTGCGGATGACCTTAAGGACACATGGCCCAGTGGATAAAGACGTTGATTAGATCTAGTGAGAAGATACAAATAGTTGTGAGTTCAATACCAGGCCACAGCAGTAGTGAACCAAAACGTGGAGAGTTGAGTTAAAGGGAAATAACTGAGCTTATGATATGTGAACATCTTAACCCTTTACCATTTGTAAATTATTAATGTATCGAGGAAGTTTAATTTCATACCAATTTCCTTTTCTATCGTGGAATGTATTGAAGGCCTTATTGAATCCACATTTCGCAACGGCGATTGCATGTTTTCCTGGGAAAAACAGTGTATGAATATTTCATCGATATATCTCTAACATATAGTTTCAATCTTAAACGTATCAGGTTGTATTGAAACTCCTGTTCAGTTTTTCGACAGAATATTTTCAATGAGATTTAATGAAGCCGATTACATTATTGTCCTTTAATGAAACATTTTCGTCACATCACACTCGATGGAATTCGATGGATTTGGGATGAAGCACATAGAGCTTTCAAATTTTTTTTAAAAACCACGATTAAAAATCTAAAATTAATATGAACCATATTACTTTTAATTTTTCTGCCGAAAGGAACTTTGAACAATTCTCGAGCGAATTTCCTTTTGCTTTGAAAAGGATTCCACAGAATTTCGAAAAAAAAAATAACCAGAAATATTAATTGTAATAAAATAGTCTTCTAACGTTTAACTAGTAACAGTATGTTTTAAAAGATGGTGCCGTGACATCCTAACATTTTATTAAACTGAATATTTTGTCTCTATCTACTCTGATGACGACGTAACGGAGGCCAAGGACTGAAACATATCACTTTTTGCTTTTTCTTCGGAAATGAACTTTGAACAGTTCTTGAAGGAATTTCCTTCTGGTTCGAAAAGTATTATACAGAACTTTTAAAAGATGACCATTAAGATTAACCGTCAAAAATAGTCTTCTAACACTGTTATAAATTATAACTTATTTCAACGGGTAAGTTTTTATCGCCAGGCTCATCAGACCGAAATTACAATTAAGACTTACCAAATTGTAATATTCCTGAGAGAACTCATCTTAAAATTATGAAAAACCTTATAGATAATAATATCAAATCGGTATGTGGAAGGGTCATTTAATATAAAATAGTCTTCTAACGTTTAACTACTAATATACTAGTATATTTTAAAAGATGCTGTCTTGAAATCATTCCTAATATTTTATTAAACTTAAAAAAATTATGTCTCTGCCTAAACTGATGAAGATTTAAGGACATCGAAACCCTTAAGAATATCATTTTAATATTTTCTCCCGAAATGAACTTTGCCGATTCTTAACTTAATAATGTCTTTTAGAATGAATATTCCTAATTTGGAAAATTCGATCATTATTTTTAATCGATATACAATGTGTGTGTGTGTGCGTGTGCGTGTGTGTTTATTTATTTTAAGATAAAAAAGTTTATAAGTCTTGAGGGCTTTACTCTGATCAACCAATCAAATATGATCTACGTCCGATTCAAACAGCAAAAAAGGAAAAATTAAAAGTTAGACATGAAATTAAAGATTGATACAATTTGTTACGTAAAGGCATACATGTCAGACGGGGAGGGTTTCCCAAGAAATAAGAAGCGGAGGTGTAGAGGGGTAATTTAACCTGATGCAAATTTTTTATATACTTCGTGGATTTCCTACCTGAAATTTATTGTAGCTGCTAAATAAGCATCCGTTTTAGTAAATAATTCAAACGTATAGAAATATTTATTAAATTAGTATAAAACCGTTAAATATAGGTCAGCCATAGAAGATGTTATTAATACCATCCAATCAGTGTATTGAGTTCTCTTTTAAATTAAATGTATGAACGTTGGAATTGTACTCTGTCCGTTCTCATCTTATCTGGATATATATATATATATATATATATATATATACGGAAGAGGCATATTTACCCAGGTTGACGAAATAAAAGGTTTGGTACGAAATTCCAATCAACTGAAGCCCGCAGAGTACAACGGACGATACGCTGTGAATATAGCAATGAAATAATGTAAGCAATAAACCCTTCTATATTGAAATGAATGCAGGATAATCCCATATAAAAAGAGGAGGACTTGAGCAACTGAAATGTGGTTCTATTGAAGTGTGCTGATAATATCATGGTCAAAGCAACGAGGAAGATTTAAAGAAAATGGAGATAAAAATATATATACTTATAATCAGAATGAGACATTTGATATCACTAGGCCATATAATAAGGAATTTTTTTTTGTTTTCTTTTCATTCTTATTGCTCAGAGTCCAATAGTTTTATAAAAACCTGGGTGAAATCCAGTAATATATCTTTAATCATTTCTAAGATACAAAGGTTCAAAACTTCATCTATCAATTGGAAAATTCTGTTTTGCACACGGTACACGAAAAAATTTCAAAATATTATGCGTGTAAGAAATATAATGAGAGCGATGAAGAATACAGACGACGGTTGTCGGAGAAAACGACAACAATTCAATCTGTCTCTATTCCTCATCACAGGTTTAGAATGCTAATATTAAGCGTTTTGATGACAACAATCGACGCTCGTAGCCTCTTGGATCTATGATTGATATTACTTTCAATGAATTCTTATATCTATTATATCTTATATTATCATTCTTCCATAATGTGTGTAGAAATTGTTCAAATATTCTATATATCCGACCGTGTTCATAGTTGATGCTCTTGAGTGTTGGCTTTTTCTTTTTTTATTATTATTAGTACTTCAATTACTTTTAGTCTTTATTTTTACGTATGGATGACGCTATTTGTACTTTCTACAATTATGTGACGAATGCAGATTTGTAGATTTCCGTGTGTGTTTAAATGTGTCCTATTTGACCATAGGCCAATTAAAAAATAAAGCTTTAGGACATTATTTCCGTTGTTACATACAGTAAGATACTCCTTGTCAGATGTTTTATATATGCGTGTGTACAAAACTATTTTTATCTGAAAAAGTTATTTCATGGAACGAAATGAAACGCGTCAATATGGAGTCTGTTATATAATTTTATAAATCTTATCTTCAGCATATATACCAGAAATCTTATACAAATACACATTCATCTACATCCACTGTGACATTGCCGCCGGTTTTAACTGCTGAATTAGACTTATAATCAGTTTAATAAGAGACCATCTGTCTTTGTGTTTCTTCTTCTCCTCCCCTACCATCTTTTACTGTCTGGACTGCGTCTTTTTTCGACGAAGATAGGTCAGGAAATAAATTTTGGGTCACTTGACAACAAACAGAATGATTCCTATGAAATAATAGGAAAGGAATTTGGGGTTGCTTGACAACAAACAAAATGACCTTCTAAAAAAGGGAGTAAGAATCGGTCATCAGCTATCAAGTAGCAAACATCACCAAGTGGGATTTTCTTATTGTAATTTTAGTTTCCCGATGATCCAAAATGACAACAGTTCGTGAAAAAATAGAGTCTCATATGATCATAACGGATGAGAAATACACCCACAAGCCTCATTGTTTGTTGTTTAGGGAATAAGGAAATTTCGTACCGGAGATCTAGAATCTGTATGAGTATTTAATGGGTAAATAATAAAGAAATATTGTACCTAAATAAATTCAGAGAAAACACTATACTTTTATCTCGAATGCAATAGAAATGATCAAAGGGAAATGGATCATAAACATTATTCCCAAATTCTATATTTCACATTGCAGAATAAAGACTTTTGGGAACATTCTACAGCAACTTTATCTGTCATTATGAAAATTCGAATTCCAGATTCCTGAAAAAGAAACATTTGAACTGACATCCAATATCATTTAAGTGTTCTTTTATTATTGTACATCTGTCACTCCATATTTTCCCATATTTTGTATTTTGTATTTTTTATATAAAATATATTTACAAATGTTAATCTTACGTTTGTCTTTCCTTTGTTCCTATTTGAGCGAATATACATTTTTCCTTTGAAATTGGGGTTCATACCTCTATAAGATGCAATTCATTACACCACTTACAAATGCATATATATATATATATATATATATATATATATATATATATATATATATATATATATATATCAAGTGAAAATTTACAAAATACTGAGGATACTAATCCTAAAACATACATAGGTGCTACTCAGGATAAATTTAAAAAAGATATTATAGCCACAATGAGTAGTTTTAAGAATGCAAAAATTAAACATAGTACCACGCTATCTACCTACGTATGGAAAACCAAACAAGATAATATAGACCCCATCCTTAAATGGGAAATATTAAAAAAATGCCCAAAATATAAAGCAGGCCATAAATTTTGCAAATTATGTGCTGAGGAGAAATTAGCCATAGCTTTATATGATCAACCCAACCAACTATTAAACTCTAAAACTGAAATTATCAATGTATGTAGACATAAAAAATCTTGGCTACTAAACTAGACGTTTTCCCGTTATTGACTTTCCACTGAGGATTTTTTTTTTTAAATATTCCCCCCCCCACTTAGGTTGTTTTTGTTTTTTTGTTTTTTATTTTGTCACGTGGTATGATTTTAGCTATCACCTATAAATATGTGTGTTTCTCTTTGCCTCGTTAGCCAAACTTTCCCTGACGATCCGTTTAGGTGAAACCTAGGTAGGTTTGTCTGGCTCACTGGGTGTATCTATATCTATATATATATATATATATATATATATGTAAATATTTGCACACATAATCACATCAAAGAATCATATAATCTAAAGATAATTATGCAGAATATGAATGTATGTAAATAAATAAACACCCTTTTTATTTATGAAAAATGAGGCGCCTATAAAAATTTTGCCTGGGTTGTTCAATTGTTCGGAAATGTTATACAGGCAACTGTTCATAAAGAAATATTTAATCACGACCAGCTTATTTCGCCTGAAAGAAAACTTGCAAGGAGATCAAGACGCTAAAAGAAAATTCATTCTTACATCGTTATCGTTTTAATCTTTGTTTCGTAAGAGTTCATTCACGTGAATGGTTGAATTTATATAGCACATTAAAGCTGGATACGGGGTATATGCCGATGACATAGGAACTCATAGTTAGAACGATCTTAAACAAAATTCAATAATCTCTACCAAGTCTTCCAAGAAATAAGACCCAAGTTAATTTCCGAAACAGAAGATATGATCTGGAATTAGAATGAAGCCAGTGAGAACACCTACCCCAAATATATAATAAAAAATCAAGATGTTAAATAAAACACTTCAAATATCTAATTCTATGAATCAGTCATCACACTTATTGTATAAAAGATAAAGAAAAATGAATGAACTGAGCTAGGGATAGTTTTGTTCAACACCGCAAATTATTTACAAAGCCAAAAAATTAACGTAAGAAATCAAATCATGCACATAAATAGTTTTGTCGGGATTGAAACTTTCATATAAACTCTATTTATGTCACTAAAAAGCTTTAAGTAATACCTTAACTATCAGCAGTATGCAATTGTTCCTAAATCGTAATCGTTATTTCTTCGAGGGAATTAGGTATGTAGCTGTAGACGGGGAAAATCCTTATTCGAAGATTGTGGATTGGCGCTACAGAATCACAAACAAAGGACTGCACCAAATCACGTAGGACTTACAACAAAAACAACAACTAAAATGAATAGCACATGCATCACGAGGAGTAAATAATGAGATTTACATGGTGACGTTGCACACTACTTCAAAGAAAATGATTAGGCAGTACTTCCCAGTAATACTGTAAAGAATTATAATACTTATAAGGACTTGAATAAACTATTTTGTTGAAAACATTTTTAATATAGAATTGTATTAAATTCAAACCGAATGTAACAGTCGCTTTTCGGTCAATGAATTCAGAAGGGGAAATCTTCGCCCTTCGGCCCACAAAAATTGCAGTGTCAAAAAGACGAGTTTTTCATTGACAAAGTTAAATTTTAACCACCATCAGTCTTCGGCAATGTTTACTGTTTTAAAAAGCAATGATTAGAAATTTAATAAAACCCAAATATATGATTAAAGTTTAATTTATATATATATATATATATATATATATATATATATATATATATATATATATATATATATATATATATATATTGTTCTTGAGAATTTACATAAAAAATGAAGGACTATGAATAAATGAATAAATTTATATTAGACGTATAAACATTTACTAAATTATTTAAGTATGTGAATGTAGAATCAGATTCCTACATTGTTTCTTAAATCTCAAATTTTGTGCAAGTTAAAAACATAGAGGCTCCCAACCAAATATAAAAACATATGTATTGTGATTGGTTGTAAATTATTAATTAGGTGTCGTCAACTACGTCCGAAGGTACCGACCCAAATTTTGACCTCTAGTTGACGCCATAAAATGTAAACATGTTCAGGAGCCTCCCCCCGTGACCAAGAGAACTAATAAAAACGAAACTTCGACTTGGTCAGTGGGCACTTAAAATATTGAACCAATTCACTTGAATTCATTGGAAATCAACACAGCAAAGGAGACGAACTTTATCTTCAATACAACAACAAACTTTGTCAACCATCTCCAGGCTTAACGCTCACTCCCACAAAATATTCTAATGCACAAGAAGAATCTCTGGTTAAAGAGCGATAACTCTATAACAATCAGTGAGTCCAGAACAATACTTTTTTCTATTTAATACAAAAACAAAAACAACTGATTAATTTTCATATAAAAAAAAATATAGCTAACTATACCTTCTCAAGTTCACACGTACAGTACAGTAATTCAAATACTTTTAGTAACACACACCAAAGAACTTCATTGTGTTTATCCACTTTTGCACTATATATTATGTATTTGTTGTGTTTATAAAAAATATTTATTGTTGAACAAATTCATAATTTCTTCTACTTGATTATTTCTCTTGTTGCTGTCTTTGCTACATTTGATATTGTAAAAATTGTAGAGAGTCAGTTTTTATTTCTATTTACAACCAATACAAATTGGCTGGCCCGCTTTATGAATTATCAATATGGAAATATCTATTATTTTCTACTTCATAAAGTTCGAATCGATTGGAAATTAACCGATGTTTTAGCAACCATTTAAATTGATATATATCAATAAAGTGTGGCTTCCGACAATTGAGTTTGAACATAGATCGCCAGAGAGCAAACACAAGCGATCCCATTATTGAACTAAGTAGACCACGTGACCATAGATGAAACATATATATGTAGGAAGTAGATGATGACTAACGATCGCTACTTCTTTTCTAACCTCTGTTACTATTTGGATCGTTATTTCTACTATATCCTCTATTACTATATGGAACGCTATTCTCTACTCTATTCCCTATACTAGTTTTCTATTCAGCTCGCGACGTCCTAGGGTATGATGATAAACTACATCCGCGTCCTGGGTAGGACGATAAACTACATCCAGTAGCAAGGCCTTTGATTAAGAGGTTTTGAGGAGCGTAGAACCACCTCTTAATTGCTGGTGTTCCCAGGTCCACCTTGACCCGGGGTGGTAGCACCTGTTAGCTATGGGCAAATAGTTAACAACGAAACTGAGGTAAAAAGCATTACAAAATATTACCGGCAGTACTTTTTTTTTTTTTTTTTTTTTTAAAAACTATTGCTAGCAATACGTTTTTGGAAAAATAATATTATCAAATATAAGTTTTTGAAAAAAAATAATATTACCAGCAATACGTTTTTCGAAAAATAATATTACAAGCTATACGTTTTTTAAAAAAATTATATTACTAGGTATAGATTTTTTGGGAAAAAATATTAACATACATAGATTTTTGACAAAACAAACATATTACCAGGAAAAAAAATGTTGTCGGCATTAAATGACCCATTGAGGTTGATATGCCGTAAACCAAACCAAACCAAACTATTCAGCTCGCTATACGGATTACTATTCGAGCGAGTATTATCGACCAAGTACTATTAGTGCGAGTGTTATTCGAACGCGTCTGACACCAGTATTGTTCAGCGTCTAATGATGTATCTGCGATTACAAAGTCTCTACTACAACTCGCATTACGAAAGTGGCAACGAGTATTTTTTAGCATCACAACAGTTTCAAACGAGCATTCGTTGAAATCACAAAACAAATAAACAATCTGAAATAAATAATGTAAATAAATTATTTAGGAATGAATTATGCTTATTGTTTTTGCTGTTACAAAGAACAAAGTAAAATTATTCATATGCTGAGGTTTTTAAATTTCTAATAATCGTTTTTTTAAAACAATAAATATTGTCGAGGGATTGGCTCCCTAGTTAAAATAAGAGCAGTGTCAAAGGAAAAATTTTACAATCCGTATATATATATATATATATATATATATATATATATAAATTTAAAAGAAAAACAGACCACTATTAGTTACCATTATAATAAGTGCTATCTGATGACCCGGCATCCTTTTAAAAGGGCTCTGGTGAAATAAATTATTATAATGGTACCATAAAGTGGTCTGTTTTTCTTTTAAATATTAGCTCTAGATTTACATTGAGCTCTCAGGATTTCATCCTCCTTGTGATTACTCATACGGATTACCAAGTTCTTCATAACTTATATATATATATATATATATATATATATATATATATATATATATATATATATATATAGGAGAACGAACAGTAGGATTACAGCGTCCAAAACGTGTGTGTGTGTGTGTGTGTTGCGGGCACGAAGGTTCAACACTGACCAAATGCTTCTTTTAAAATAAAAGGTTTATATTGCATTTATTATTTCCTCCTCTTATATTCAGTAGCCGTATGAGAAGAAAGCTTCTTCTGCCTTGTGTCAAGTATAATTTAGTCCACGTGAATATGAATATGATGTTAAAATCTCGTACAATTTATATATCTTCCTCGAGATCAATAAATTATACTCAGTATGAAATCATATAAAATACCTAAATATATTTTACTGAATATGCCTGGCCAACTGAGTATTGAACCACAGGAAATGAAAAAAAATTATTGAAAGAAAAAAATGACTCAAGAGTTTGGCAACAGCTTGTGTTGGATTTTGAGATGCAGGATATATACAAAAATTGCAGTCAAGTTTATGGTCGAAATTTATGTCCGCCATTTTTGTAAGTAGGACTCTGGCAGCGAATAAATGCAACATGAAAACTATCGAACAATCAGATTTGGGAGTAATGGCTGAAGCCTGGCTAGCCATATAAAGTTAAGTGGATTTAATGATAACAGGAACAAAGAAAGGAAAGCAAGGAGTTCCTCATATTCCTCTGCAAAGCTTAGACTTGTTGACTCAAGACTAGTTTTAGATCGGATTATTTTTGCCTATTCTTGAACGAAGCTGCATTTTCAGTTAATCGAAAATGCAGCTACAAATTTAAATTTATGTTTCGCATAAGTCTTCATGCTTTGCCCTTTAAACTTAGGATTTGATTTTAGTCCACATCCACAGAGAGACATCGATTCATTTGACGACATATGTCCTTTCGTTTTAGGGTTTTTCTTTTGTTATCGTCGGTGACAACGAACAGCAGTATGTTCGGATTGTTATAATAAAGATTGCCACGCTAGGACAGTGTTAAAACATTGGCTTTATGCGTTTGATTGTGACATTTCAGGCACTTGATTCTATTTCGGAATCTTTCAGAATATGATGCTAAATGAAGTACTGACCTAAAATTATTGGTTTTGATGTATTCTTCATTGTTTTTCTAGTTAAAAACAAATGTTAAAAGTAGGATAAAAAGAAACTATTCTTTTATTTTTGCAAAATAAGGGACAAAAAATGCATTCGAATTAATTATTTATTTTAAGTAAATGGTAACAGATCGCTTGAAATTACAAGACACAACAACACCATACTTGGAGAAAATGTACCCCGCAAACTGCGTATTATAAAATGATTTTTAGTTATTTATATATATAAAGTAATAAATACGTTATTGAAGTATAATACAAACAAAAAATAATAATATAAATATAATTATATATAAATATATGTACAAATACGCACACAGTCGATTATACATATGTGTGTGTGTATATATATATATATATATATATATATATATATATATATATATATATATTTTGTATATTTACGCAGCAATTTTTCATTGATGCATGTTTCAGTAAATAATATAGACAATTTTTGTTTATTTTTAGTAAGTTCCTTTCGTATTGTCTGATAAGCTTAATAACATTATCATTGAAAGTCGAAAGGAAATCACCATATTGATACATGTTTAAATCCGATTTAAGCATTCGGCTTACATAAACCATTATCAAAGATTACAATTGCATTTCAATATATCAATCAATACACGGACGAAACAATAATAATAGCCTGTTATTGATGCATCAAAAATTTCAAATCAACGACATAGTCGTTTATACGAGACGCAGAAGCGAAAATCGCATCGCAGCTCGTGACGTCACATATGACTAAGTCTCGTAAACACATGGGCTAGATTGAAGATTAGTAACAATTTGAGGAGAAGGAAAACTATGATGCATTATGAAAAAGAATTGGCTCAGTCAGCCTATCTTACCAATAGTATATAGCTTCTTTCATGACATTATTAAAACAAGACAAAAAATACTATCAATCTTCTAGCGATGCAGGGCTTCAGTTTCTTTGTCTCGTCAACGCTCTGCTCTTTGAACAATAAAAAGTAGCGTACCTTTCAATATATATATATATATATATATATATAGGCAGCAATTTTTTATTTAATGCATGCCTTTATTAAATAAATGCCTATAATTGATAACAGAAGCCATTGTTTTTATACTAATTGCTCCCCATACTTAATACTTTTCGTTTTCCCTTTCGCTTGGTCATGTGTGACGCCACGAGCTGCCACGTGATTTTCGCTTCCGCGTCTCGTATACACGAGTTAGTCGTTGATTTTAAATTTTTCATGCTTGTTTTCTATTCACTCGACTGCAAAGTATAGTTGAATCAGTTGGGCATGGTCTGTGAGAAAAAGAGCATCCTGTGGCAATTCACTGTGCCAGAAATTTGGAAATGACATGCTGTACTGCTTGCCTTTCGCAAGCTTCAATCCGAACATTTCAGAAAGTTTGAATGTCAAACTGAGGAGAGCGCAGATGATTCAGAAAGAATTCGATGAGTATAATGCTGATTATGAAGGTACGGGCAGCTGGGAAAACTCAGACTGATTGTTCTGATGAGAAAACAACTACCGGATTTGTTGGTGAGGGACTAAACACGGAGACCTACATCAAGTGCCTTGTGCAGATAGTACTGCCCTTGCTCAAGAGTGTGGCTGCTGGAAGACACTATTTCTGGCAACAGGGCTCTGTATCATGCCACACAAGCAAGAGAATCCAATCATGGATGTCAGACAATTTCTACAAACACATCATCCTTTACATCAGGCCAGATTACTTCAGAGACTGTAACCCCTTGATTATTGTATTTGGGAGGGAGTTGAGCGAGAGACCAACGGACTCGATTTATCAACCAAGAAAAACGAAAGGCAAGGATTTTGGCTGCATTCACCTACTTTAAACAGGATATGGTCCAGAAGAGTTGCAGGAGATTCCGAAGCCATCTGAAGGTTGTGGCTGAAGCGAATATCAAATTTACTGAATAAATTTAGATTGTGTAATTTTGCTATATACATATCTGTTAAAATGAGATAACAGCGATATTTCCATTTTTTATATTAATTTAGGCGACAATTTAACCATCGCGTTGCACACCAACACACACATATGTATATGTATATATTTTGCAACACACACACACACACAAACATATATATATATATATATATATATATATATATATATATATATATATATCTGTGTTTGTGTGTGGATATATGTTATATATATATATATATATATATATATATATTTATATATATTTCGCAATTTCTTGACTTTAAATAAGTAAAAATATGCATTTACTTCTTATTGCCACATTATGTCAAAATAATAGCATATTTTTACGTATTTTATGTCCAAAGAATTTGTGGGAAAAAAAAGCATCACAGTGGCAATCGATCACAATCCTGCATTTTTTTTTTTCATTTGCCATTAATGAACTGTTATCTTTTTCTCTCACCCAGTGTCATGTTAAATGTGCCATAGAAAAATGTATTAGGCAATATGGTTAGAAATATTGGAAGTGTTAAGAAAACTGCTGCTTTTTCTTTAAAGAAAAGTAAGCTTTAATTTCACTCTTTAAATTCTTTGCCGCTTTCTCAAACAAACTGATGCGTCAGTGCTGACGATAAATGTAGCCGACTCCGTGGGCCTGTCAGATTTTAATGAGGGTGTTTCTTCGAAGAAAATGGAGTAGACGATTGCCAAAACATATTTATTATTTTTACCCTTCTGATTGTGGCATTTGATGAGGTGTCAGCAAAAAATATCTCAACTGCAAGTTTTTTTGTCTTTTTTTTTACAGGCCAAACACATTCGGTAATAGCCACTCAATCATTTTTAACTGCATTGCCCCATTTGAGCTCAAAACATGAAGTTAATTTTAAGTTTCTTTTACTGTTATTTTACTTCCAATATTCAGTCGTCATTTTTTGAAGAATTTTTCTTTTTTATAAGTTCGTTTCTCGTCATTTATCTATTTTAAACTCTTCATTTTACTTTTGATTACGTTGTTCCTATACTGACTCTCCTGATATTACATTAGTTAAGTTTTGAAACTTACAGCAAATGGGGGTGGAACCAGAAAACTTGTACTTCACGAATATTTCAGGTTGAAAAGGACTGACTGTCTTGCAAACCAACAGTCTTTTATTTTCATCCAGTTCTTTAAGAATTACGTTTCTTCGTTCTTAAATTTTCCGTTTTTGTTTGTATATATGATTCTTTATTTCAACCCTTTTGAAGAAATAACGAAATAGTAAGAGAAATTTTATTTGCAACGAAAGTTCATGAGATAACTCGCGTGAAGTGACACCGTTCCTGATTTTATTTGATATTAAATTTAATACAAATTCACGACACTTTGTAAATTGTGATTAATGTAGTTAAAAAAGTGATTGCCATGAAAAACATGACGAGATGTATGGAAAATAATTGTCCTATATGTCGTTACTTCTAAACTTTGTTTATTTTTCTTTCTAGATTCAGTCATTGCCGTTATCTAATTTGATTGGAAGATTCTTCATCCACATTTGTCTCATATTTCCTATTTTCCATTGTGGCTTTCAATTTTGTCTTTCTTTCTTTCTTTCTTTCTTTCTTTCACTTCCATTCTTTCCTCTCTTCCATCTTTTAATTTTCTATTCTTATTTATATTTCTGGTCAGCGCCACATATTCGATTTATATACTGCAAGTATATGTTTCTATACATTTTAAAAAATGTTTCGTTTATGATTAATTATGCAATTTATGTTCAAAATTTGCATCTCTCTTTTGTTTATGATCAAGAGATATTTTTTTTATTTTATTTTCTTTCCTTTAATATTTATTTTTTATTATTTCACGTTTGCTTATTTTACAATCATTCCTGATAGAGTTCTTTATTGATTTCTCCTTTTTCTTTTGGCATTGTTGGTTTATTGTTGTTGTGGTTCTTTTTCATTCTTTCTTTGCCTTCATGCCTTCTTTCTTACATTTCGTCTTTCCTTCGTGTGTACTTCATTTTCCCTGATTTTCTTTCTATTCTAATTCTTTCTTTCCTTCTATTCTATATTTTCTATATTTTTCATTCTGTCTTGTTGAAGCTTGGATAAGCATGGAATAATAATAATACAACACAAAATGTACGTAAACAAAATGTAATGAACAAGGAAAAGGTACACAATATTTACAGTTAGTTTTGGTATATTCTTGGGAAGACTGTTCCTGCAGAATGGGTTGACTAAATCGCAGTCGGGCAGAGGTCTCTCGATTGGATCTCTTCTCACTTCCCCCGTCTTCCCGGTACGAACCCATATTTATATGGTCGGTACTCCACTTATGTAAATTAGGTGGATCGTACCACAACATGTCTTTTCCTTTCTTTCCCAATTTTTTTCATTCCTCCATTGTTTCCTTTATTTCTTTGCATATTTTCCTCTTTCGGTTATATTTTTCGTATTATTCTTTCATTTTTTTCCTGTGAATCTTTTTTCATTCTTCCATTCCTTCTTTCCTTCATCCGTAAATTTGTTCTTAAATTCTTTTGTTTTTCACGGTATTTTCATTCGTTCTTTCGTTTGGTCCTTCTTTCTCACATGTTTGATTTAATGTTTCTTCTTACCATTATTTTGCTGCATGTTCTCCATTCTATATATATATATATATATATATATATATATATATATATATATATATATATATAACGAGAGAAAAGTGTATATTTTAAAGAGAAATGAGAAACCTCAAATTTTTTGGTTATAATGTGAATTTTTAAAAATGTATATTATACATTATTTTGTTTATTTTTGCTCGACATGTTTCCGGTCTCGTGACCTTCATCCACATATTATAAAAAGCAATTAATTACACATACATACAGACGCACACAAACACATACATACATATATATATATATATATATATATATATATATACTAATTCATTATAATAAAACTGTACATAAGTATGGAGGAGGAATATACTAACAAAAACACACACCCGCACACAATACACACAAATCGGGATAGGACTAATCGTAATTGGAAGCAGGAAAATACATTCGCCAGCAGTCCAGGAAAATAAAATTGGTTTACTACTATACACAAGAGACAATGGTTAAACATCGGAAAACATGAGGAAAATTAATTTCTTTTAATATGTCGAAATATCCACCCTTTGCTTGATTTAAGTCGAGAGACAGGAATCACGAGTAGCGAAAATATGGAAAATAATGTATAACATATATTTTTTATAAAAATCCACATTATAATCTTAAGCGTTTGCAGTTGCTCTCTCTTATTATATACACTCAAAATATATATACATATATACATATATATACACTTGTAATAATCTTATAAAAATAAGAAATTATAATCGTCCGGAAAACCTTCAGTGTCTTGATTTGCATATAATCATACCAATACCAAAGGGAAAAAAAAAAGAAAGAACATGTACGTCAAAAAAAATAATCGTCTATATATATATATATATATATATATATATATATATATATATATATATATATATATATAAATGAAAGGCATTTTATTTCTTTCCTTCACTTTACGTTTATTATTTAGGAGGTTACTTTTTTAGGCGACAATCATGTGACGAGAAAAGCAATTTAAATAAATGCATGCACCTTACTAAATAAAAGACGAAGAATAAGTCTGATAAAGCATTACATTAAATTACTTTACCACAACGACTCTGAAATATAGAAAAAAAAGTCTACATCAGTTATTTTCTAAACGAAATGGTATCGGAAACCTTTTCCTAAAAGTTCTGAATATTTCATCCACCACAATATATGTCTAAGCGAGTTTTATAGAGATAAATATAATAAGAATTAGTTTTATAGAGATAAATATAATGAGAATTAGTTAACAATGATAGAGGAACTTTAAAAAAATGTTTGATGTCGTCGTTAATTATGGTAGAATAACAAAAAGATTACATAAGCAAGGGTCAACGAAGAATTTCGGCTGCTGAAAACAAATCAGTGAATCTTTCCATTAAACAGTGATTGGTGGGAGCCAGACAACACAAATCAAGCAACATTATAATCAACGATTGGATGAAAACACAATCAAGAACAACACGCAAAGACACTGTCGACTTTAATTATAATGATTTTATTTAAACCAATGCTGAAAAGTGCCAATCATTCATATATATATATATATATATATATATATATATATATATATATATATATATATATATATATATTTATATATATATATATATTTTGTGTATCTTTGTGTGTGTCATATATATATTTACATATAAATAAAATCTGTATATATATATCAATATATATATACACACACACATATATATATATATATATATGATTCTGCAGTTCTTTTGTCTTTCTTTCTTCAGATTGACAGTTTGTTGGTCTTCCTTTTGCAATCTTTGTTTCTTTCTTACATATGTGTATGCGAGGGTGTCTGCCTTTAGCTCCATATATATATATATATATATATATATATATATATATATATATATATATATATAATTTCTATATAGGTATATATATTCGTTGTATATATATATATATATATGTATATATATGTATATATATATATATATATTTGTATATAGAGATATATATAGTTTAATGGGTAAAATTTCACCATTTTATATATTTATGTATATATATATATATATATTATTAGTTTGATTTTGTCGACTTTGCCAGTATTTTATATTTTTAATTTCGTTTTGGCCACCGTCTTTGGTGAAAATAGCATCATGATGTTATTCATTCCGCTAGTTTTTTGGAAACGTCTGTCTCTTGTACTGCTTGGCCTTCGCACCGGAAGCTCTAATACGAACTTTCCAGAGTCTTTGATTGTCAATCCGCGGAAAGTGCAGAGGATTCGGAAAGAGTTGGATGAATCTAATGGTGATTACGAAGGTATTTAATGTGATCATTAGTGATGGCGAATTTATGCCTCCATTCATCATCCAACCGGGACTCATTCTCCAAAGACTTAACTACATCAAGTGACTTGAATAAGTATTGAGGCCCTGGCTCAAAATGTGCGCTGATGGATAACACTATGTCTGGCAACAGTACCCATGCCACAAAAGCAGGAGGACCCATTCATGGCTGTCAGAGAATTTCTGCAACCATATTGCCCTCGACATTTGGCCATCTAAATCCGCAAACTTCAATCCCCATGATTATTATGTTAAGAACGCAGTTGAGCGATAGACAAACAAAACTCCTAGCAACACCCAAGATAAACTGAATGCAAGGATTATGGTTCCATTCAACAACAAGGGAACCGTCTGCAACAGATGCCGTAGATTGCAAAGTCATCTGGAAACCGTGGTTAAACCCAATTGAGATTCTATTGAATAAATTTTGTTCTTAGTATTTTCAAGATATATTTGCGTACATTTGGTAAAATATATCTGTTAAAATGAAATGCCGGGGCTATTTTCATTTTTACGTAATGTAGACGACAATTTATCCATCGTACCCTCTGTCTGTGCACGCACGCACACACACACACATATATATGTGTGTGTGTGTCTGTTTATTTATGTAACACGAACATAATCAATCTAGAAAATATCGATTAAACGATCTGAAACAATTTAAAATCATATTTTAATTAAATAACATGTACACAATTTTCCTATCTAGACTGACAGACATCTAGCTAAAACGTACGATAGCAAACACATGCAGAGACACACTCACAGACCCCCATATATATATATATATATATATATATATATATATATATATATATATATATATGAAGCTACTATTTACAATATACATTTTCTTGCCTAAATCAGAATCTTCCTACCAGCATTTTTATTATCTACACTAATCTAAACATCGTAATACCTATCCCACGAAATGTCACAACGCATTCTTCGCCCCTTTTTCATATTCACCCTTGTGTTACAAGTGGCCAAACGTAGGAATAACTGCTAAAAAATATAGGCGATTACTGATGGCTCTGTTAAACTTCTAATAAACAGAATGCTTAGCCTCGAAAATTCACTTCCAACTTTATTACCGACTCATCAGGGATATAATTATGTGATTTCCTTCCTCTAAAAGAATACCTCCTGTCTTATATGCACATAAGTCTTTTTTCTATTATCATCTCTAAACTGGATCACAACAAACATGCAGACCTGACGGTATCCAAGCAAATCTATTAAGGAATGGTGATACTAAACTGGTGCATATTCTCCGAAAAATTCTACCACAAATGCGTTGCTACTACTTTTTTTTTTTTTGGAATGCCTCTTCTGTATATCCTGTCTTTAAGAAATCTACAGAAGCATCGGATTCTTCGAACAAGGGCCTTCTTAGTTTTCTTCCTCTTTTGGAATATTAGAGGCTCTGATCAACTCTGAATTAGTTAAGCGTCTCACTTCCCCCGTCTATCTTTCAGATAAAAAATATGGATATCTTCCTCTATATCGAATGCATTCTAGTGTACATAGGCACCTGCTTGGTGCTATCTGCATTAGTGTCTGTAGATATTTTCCGTTTGTGTATTAGGCAAGAGCCCTGTATGAACAGGCCAACTTTTATTTGCCAAACCTCTGATTGGGAGTACTTCGGGATTTTCTTCAGGAAATCTACCCGTTACAAATTTTGCCTGTGATGTTTCTTCTTTTATCTGTTTTTAGCAACTTGCTGGAGGCTGGGATTAATTCTGAACTGGTTAAGCATCTCACTTCACCCAGCTTTCTTTTCAGATAAACAATATGGCTTCCGCTTCTCTTAAAAATCCTGTAATGAAAGTCGAGTTGAACGGCCACTTTAGCATCAATATTGCGCTATTGCTGTTCTCTATACTTATACTTATGTATCTCCGTTATTTCTTATCTTCATCACCTAATTTTACGATGTCACCATTTGCCAAGTCGCTGATGACACACATAGTTATCCCTGTCCAACAGTTTCGACAAAGTAAAACAGGCTGTTCATCTAGAAAATTACCTCCAATCAGTTTTTAACTGAGGCAAGAAATAGCTTATAACATTTAAGACCTCGAAAATAAACCTTATATTTTAGTCATCAGAGTGATACTTTGTTTTTCCTTCCATCAAATTGTCTGGGACTAATCTTCAGACGAGAAACATATTGAACATTCTATGTTTCGAGTTTTCCACTGACTGGACAATGATTATATTGAATCATTTATTATGAAGGTAACTAGGAAATGTGTTTCAACTTATCGTGACAGACAATGTCTCTCAACAGAATCTTTCTTTCATGTTTATATATCAACCATTCTTCGATACAATGAATAATACATCCACAAATTGTTTGTTGCTAATGCTGTATAATTGAGATTCTCAAACAAATCCAATGAGTATGTAATGTTATCAGGCCTTAGCTGGAATCTCGACTTCAACCATTTTCCAAATTTTGTGACTTTCCTACCATGTGGGCTCTATAAATATTTATATAAAGTTATTCTTTTTTATTATTCATTTTACCGCAAGAAAGTGAATAACTACATTGTAATAAATGTTCCTTCTTGAGGTCCCGATCGCATGAATTTAAGCGTACTACTAGATTGTAAACTATGTCTCATTGTTTTACTGTTAAAATATCCAGACTGAACCTTATGTTATATTCTAATATTTTGTACTAGCAGCATGACCCGGCGTTGCCCGTGCTTGATTCAAAAATCGTACGACTCATACAGCAATTGTTATCAGTTGACGTAAAATATTTTGCCTTTAAAAGAGTGTCCTTTGCCGTGCTAATGTTGCTACATGCCTTACTTCTTGCTTCAAACTGAGAATTTTTTCTAAGCTCTATACTAAACATTAAATCTGTTACGATAAAAAAAAACTAAACAAAATGAACACAAAACGATCAGCTTTAAAAAAGGACTCGTAACTGGAAAAACTGACTGGAAAAATAATTTTAACAACAAATATTTTTTCACACCCAACCCAGTTCTGCGGAATCAGAATCAACGTTGAGTTTAAGCAAGCGAATGAGCCAATTGGAATAAAGTGCCATGCATATTTAAATTGTTCCCACTTGTGACGAATGCAGCTATCGATTTTATTTGCATGCTAACATACTAGTTAACATTTGTCAGTTAGCTGTTGGCTCTCTAGTTAATATTTGTCAGTTAGCTGTTGGCCAGTAGAAAATGGCTGAACCAATAAATTTCCCAAATAAGCTTCCTTTCGATTATTTCCATTTCGATGGCAGCCAAAAATAGTTTTGCCTTCCTCTAACTCATGTGCCAGTAAAAAATGGCCGTGCACGAACACACACACACACACACACACATAAACATACACACACACACATAATAGATAGAGATTCTCGAAAAAAATCCTGGCTTTTCATTTCCACGTATCCCCTGGTCGCAGCGCCGACTGCAACGTTCTATTTGATCTACCACGGCGCCAGGAGCATCCCCAAACAGCACCAATTGTGACGTCCCTCGCCGCGGCGCCAGCTGTTCGCTCCTCGCTGCTCCGTTCGGGTGTCGCTGCTCCAAACGTGACGTCCGCCGGTCGCGTCAGTTGTGTTGTCTCGTCCCGTGACGACCAACTGGCTTGGTATCGGTCGCGGCACCCAAATGTGACGTTCTAACCTTTTGATGATTCGGGTGGAATCTGGTTAGATTTGATATCGTCGTTCCCAACAACGCCTGGTTACAAGGTAACATTGATCTCCAGTCCGCCTACCCACAATTGATCTTAGGCAGATGAGATCAAAAGTGGTTGGGGCCCCAATGCAAACTGAGTTCAACATACACAATATGCATAAAAAGAAAATAAAATGAAAACTCAAAAGTTCAAAGTATCAAAGAAAAGGTAACAAACTTTATGTCTAGTTGTTCGATACATAGGACTGCATCTATCTCTCGACCCGTTCTATGGATTGTGACACGTCGTTTTCTGTTAGGCGAGTTTTAACGCTTCAAGTTGTTTGCTCTCTAAGAAATTGGCGTTTCGGTGTGTCTTTGGACGAAAGTCGAAAAAACTTATTTCGGTGGTCTGGATCTAAGTCGCTCTTCAAAATAATTGTTTTTGGGTTGAAGAGGAGTCCGAATTTGCGTGAATCTTGGTCAGCGAACTCGACTGGAACTGCTGGAGCCCGAACTGATTTCTGCCTGTTGGGGCCTCCTTTATTGACGCTAAAACCGAGGTGGGTCTGTCGGCGTCCTAAATACATATCCACCTCTTTTATTTCTGGTTAGGATTTTCCCTTTTTTCCATTTTTGGGAACAGCACCAACTTCTGAGGGGGCGTGAACGCCTCCCCACTTCCTCGCAGCTTCTCATACCTATACTCTGGATGAGGCGTCGACAGCCTCGTGCGTCACGTGATCACCACTTGACCAATGATGTCTTTTGTCGGGCGTGAACGAATCCGCGGCTTTGTTTCGGGAAAAAAATATATCTTGCTTAACTAAAAAAAATTATCTCTCCAAATCGCCGTTACAGATCCGTTTTTCTAGCTCCCGGACAATATGAAAACTCTTGGTGGTTTTTGTCAGGTATTTTATCGCTAATTATCAAAATGGGTGGTGTCTTGTTCTACACGGCCTCAAAAGAAATATCTCTAAAGTTTCAGTTGTCTGTCGCCTCCAAGGAAGAAGAAAAAAAAATTTCTCCCCATTCATTTTCCTTCGGTACATATTCCTGATAACATAATTTTATTATCGCACCAACGTCGAAAAAATCGGTCAGCGGACACGGCTTGTGTGGCTTTTAATTTTTCATATGTACCCAAAGTCCTTTAGTTACCCCTGTGTTTTGTCACCAAAATTAACGTTTTCAATTAAATTTTTCGACGACCAGCCGTTTTGTTTACTATAACACAGCTTTGATTCTTTCTTTCTTTCCTTTCTTTTTACAGAAATTTCCCTGATTGTAATGACAATTTTCGCCATTTTTTACTTATCAATATATTCATTGTCTCTTAGCCGTGTGTGTGTTCTGCTGATCGATCGTCTCGTCCTTTCTGCCTTCTTTTTCTTCTTTTCCTTTCTCTGCCTCGTAAATGGTGCCCACAATCATTAGAGATTTTAATGCGATATAAATCAGTACCTTATCCGGGTCCGAACTTTACACTTTTATTGGCCTTTCTTCTGGATAAATCTTCTGATTTCACTTCATTTTCAGTCATCACTTTTTCGTTTTAGTGACATTGTCGTCTTGCTTGAGATGAAATGATTTAAAAATATATAAAGATATTTAATCTTGCTTGATTTTGACGCATACAATTTTGAGCTCTCATCTTGCGTTGCCACCAGCCGTTAACGAATATGGATTGTTTCTTCTTAGAATTGAAGTACATGGATTGCGTAATCCATGTGTCGAATATGAATTCACGTTACGGTAGTTTGTGTAAAGGTATGAATCAATCTTTCGTAACATCAGCTATGTGGTCATTACTACCAAATTGTTTCTCTATCCTTAGAAGAGCAACCATTCTGGAATATAGTGATTTTCCAAGCATAGCTCAGATGTGGCACAAGGCCGAAAGCACGGGCCACCCAACAACCATTCTGGAATATATAACGCATTGAAAAGCGATATTATTGGGTATTTCGCAACCAAACCCTAAAGAATTTAGAGCATGGGAAAAGATTCTTGTAATTACACGTGCGATCCTTTTGGATATTTCCGTTTCCAGCAATTTCTTTTGTCAACTCCGGAGAGGCAACCAAAAAATTTGAAGAGTTGAGTAACCAAGGAAAATTAATTGAAACTGCAAATAGAATAAAAATCCTAGAATACTGAGTTGCCAAGGAGAATTAACATACGGTATCCAAAGACATGGACGTGGAATTACATCAATCTACCCCTGTCGATTAAGGGTTCATTTCGAAATTACGACTAATATCAGCTGAAGAAAGCCAGAGCGTACAACGGCCGAAACTTCATGATAAATGTAATAAAGATGAAGACAACAGTACCATCAATGTAAGCAATGTAAATAGTTACAATACCTCATCACAGAAATATAGACAGAATTTAAAAGAATTTAAATGACGAAGAAATTAGTCCGAAAAAATCCGGTGTACATTATTAATTAGTAAGATAAAATAGAATATTATAATTAAGTGAATTCGACCCATACTAGGCGTCTTGCTATTTCATATTTGTATGGGGCTAAGTTTTTTTTTTTAAATATGTTCGTAATACTATGGTCCAGGAGGTAACAAATTATTCTACCATTTGAACAAAGCTATTCTAAGTGAAGGTGATTCATTAAGAGGATTTGTTTTTTGTGAATACTCTGTTAACATAAAATACGCAAATGATGGGCGCCTATAGTAGAGAGAAAGACGTATAAGCGGGAACTTGTAGAAAAGTTAGTAAAACAAAGCAAGTATAAAGCAATATAATACAGAATATACGGTAAGGGAGACAACCCATGATACAAGTTACAAATTTGTGACGTCAGAGCCTCACTGGTCCAAAATTTTGACTGCTTCGAAAATGTTATAAATGGACTTCAGAAACTGTGAGATTTAAAGAGGCATTCTCTCTTTATGGGCTGAGTACCCCTCAGGACAATCATGGCTCTCCACAATCTCCCGTTTCTTGTCATTCCAATTAAATTCTATCATTTCTTTATTTCTAAACCCTGTTCTACCATCCATTTTCTTAATAGCCTAAGTATAGCAATTATGTTATGCATTATTTTCCTCTGTCACTCTTGTCATCAATTCATCCTGAGAATTACAGATTTTCCAAGCACTCCTTCCTCGTTATGTACCCCAGTTCCGTTATCTCTAAAACCAGGTCGTTGCTCACATGTACAGGCTATGGTATGCTCAACATGTTTCTGTAGAAACACATTTCGGTTGTTTCAACATTCTTCTCCATTTATTGATGAAATTGCCCAACACTCGCTGCCATACAATAGGGCAGTTTTCACGTAGCAGTTCAGTGCATTTTTCTTTGTTTCTAACGAAGTTTTTCTATCTCTTAATACTCTGCTTAGCTTTTGAAAGGAATCTTTTTTCTATCCCAATGTGTATTCTGATATTAGAGTTGCATTTTCCAACCTCTGTTAAAACACTTCACAGATATTTAAAGTTTTGTGTTTCGTTGCAATTTGTAATTAGCATTTTAGGCTCATCCTTTTGCTAATAAACATGCATTTTGTCTCCTTGCAATTGATCATTAGTCCTTTTTTCGCGCTTTCCATCACTACCTTGTTGTATTTTTTCCCTGTCTGCTATCAAAAGTTCCGATTTTTCTGTGCGCTCTATTCATCAAAATTCGCATTATGATTTTATATGGCTCATTAAGTTGATTATCCTATGGAATTCACATTCGTCTGCATCTTGTTTTTCAGTCAGTTCCATAAAAATAGATCTACTTGGGTTTTTCTGATATATCGCCATTATTGTGATTTTATTATTTCTGTAAGCTTGTCTATTCCAAGGTCATCCAAGGCTGCCAGTAGCTCTTTTGAGATTTCGACTGGTCTTGTTGCTTTGTTTCTACTCAATTTGACAACTGCTGCTTCCAATTCAGTTTTTAATATTTCCGGTCTGTCGATGTTTAAGGGATTTCCGGTTGTTCTCTTCCGTCGGGGATGAGTTCTCCTATATATTCGTTCCATATCTGAATTATCGTCGTTCGGATTAATGCCATCTAATTATGAGCATGTCTTTTGTCCTGTTCTCTTATTGTTTTAATACAATTCTGCTTGATCTGTAGTAGTCATTCTTTTATTGATGCACATTTTTCATTCCGCCGTTCTTCTTTCGCCTCTCTTTGTTCTTTATTTTCGTCGTATATTGTTCCCTATTTTGTTCCGTGTCTTTGCATTGTTTTTCTTTTCTTTTCATAATGGATATTTATTGCATAAAAATACAATTATGGTACAAGGCCGGAAAAAAGGTGAAGGGTTGGGGCTAGTCTTCACTAACTATTTTATACCTAGGTAATCCGATTCACAACCCATTCACTCATTACAATTTGTCCATTCACCATAAAAACTCGTCCGTCACCAATCAATCTTCCGTATACCATAATACCACAGTGGAATCTACGAAACGCTCCCCATGCCATAAAGAATTTAATAATAATAAACTATATATCCAATTCTAAAGATAAAAAAAAAACGAGAGGGAAGGAAGATGAACCCAATAACAAACTAAACCTGAACACATAGTGAATTAAACTTAACTGTTGTTAGTAGGGCCCGTCCAACCATCAATAAGGAGAGAGGCCGCTGTTTTCTAGCCATTGGACAAAATCAAGAAGTTCTCTCACTAAGGAGTTGGAAAAGGAGAAAATATATACGGACATGGGAAAGAAAACGCTGACCCACTTGAGAAAAAAAGGGACCAAAACAAACTGGGGAGATTGGAAATCTCAACTTGGATCATTGCCAAAGATGCAGCCGGGAACAGGCCAGGAACAACACTTACACACATTAACTCTCGAGATAATGTCAAGAAACTCATCTGTTTTCCACGCTGTGCATATTTTCTCACAATTGATCCCTCAAAAGCTTGTCGAAGTTCAATTTGAGTGATGCCATAGGCCTCTTGAAATTCCATAGTTTCAATCTAAGTCTGGGAGTAGATCGCCTCCATAGTCAGCACTTGGAAAGGTATTGAAGTGTACAACTGCATTTCTGAATTTCTTGTAGATAGTTATGTACACGATTTGGTTTTCGTCTCTTCTCCTGGGCTTCTACATGTCCATATTTCTCTTGGGTGTTCTTGAGACCACGTATTTGCTATTATGTGATTATTTGTCACTGGCAAAAACTCCATTCTTTCGCCACTTCGTTGCACATACGCCTAAAATATTCACATTTAACCTGTTCATTTCCTTTTTTCATATTCCAACTGGTCACATTAGTTTAATATTCTAAGATTCCATGTCACGAGAATTATTTTTTTTGATTCAAACAGTCACTGAATGAGGTTCAGGTGACGCATGTCGTTCATGTTGATCCTTACCGGGTGAAGGACCAATTCCAAGGAGTTTAGTCAGCTTTACGCCGTTTATGTTATCACCACCTGTTTCGCATATCGCTCTTTACCGGCCGAGGTGATATTTCCAACAGATCTAACCGTCAATGTTTTGTTCTTATAAATGCCATGATAAATTAGAATTGATAGTGAAGTGATTTCACGTAGCATTATCCACAGTGATTTATTGAGGCACCACCTCCATTAGCAGGCTGTTGATATGCAGGGACCTTTTACGCCTTTTGATAGGTCTTGTTTTTCATCCTGCAGATTTGCTAACAACC
>CAHIKZ030005466.1:1612500-1625000 GCA_903632075.3 Acanthosepion pharaonis | reverse complement strand
AAGAAATACAATTTGCAGAGTAAAGTAAATTTAAATCTATTTTTATTTAGTTTTGCTAATTATAATATTCTGTTTTTAATGGATTCAGATTATTTTTTGGGAAGTTCATATATTTCTTCCTAGAAGAAAATTGCTATTTTAAACATCTATTCATTTAATCTCTCATGCTTTTATTTTTATTATTTCAAATTTTGTTTTTTTTTCTGAAGAGCTTTATATTACTTTAATCTTCTTTCTTTTTCCTCTCTCTTTTTCTCCAGTTGATAGTCATTAGAGGATTTCTGATTGTATTTTATTCATTTGCTTTCGTTCTCCGATTTTTCTGAGAAATAATCAGACTGTATTTAAAGCTAATCTTTTTTTTTTACCTTTCTTTTTGACCATTTCTCTCAAAGTTTTCTTGTTTTTTTTTAACATTTACATTGAAATCATTTCAGCTGTTTCGTTTCGTCATCTTCCTCTTTAACCAATCCATAACTTTTATCGACCGATTCATTATTTTTATCTTTTCTTCATTTGTTTAGTGTTTCTTTTTTTCTCTTTTTTCTTTTCTGAAGCCTTTTTGTCTTACTCTTTCTATTATTATTTTCTGCGTTATTTTGTTCAACTGATTTTTTTCTCCCTGAATTTCGTTTACACTTTTATCATGCAAATTCTCAATTCCTCATTTTCTTTTGTTCATTATTCATCCAATTATACTGACGGGTGCCTACTACGGCATATTATTTTAATAAGACCATATCGCGGACCAGTTCGTTCTGAAGTGATGTCGATCGTTACTAAAATGTTTTGTTTATGTTTTGTTTTTAAGAGTCGACTTGAGCAATTTTGTGATAAGCTAAGTGAACACATACATTTATACAGATGGCTACAGCCTACCATGTTTTAATAATCAGAAAGATTATTTCCGGAACCAATTCATTCATCACGTGAGGTAGACCCTTCCAAGGACACTACATAGGGTTATGCTAGGCTCGGCGTTTTGCTGTCGACATTTTATTCTGATAAGAGAGAGAGTTAAAACATACCTTATGATAAGCTTTCTAGAATTCTCAGTTCCATAATCGACTAAACTGTGCTTGTCTTTTACCAGACATTGCTACATAAACGACCAATGTTTATTTTATTATTTTATTTAATGAGTTTGTTGGTTTTGTTTGCTTTGGTCTAGCTTTCATTTTTATATGTAGACAGTTTGTCATCTATTATACTTATATTGCCTTCCTTTTAAGATCTTTCTCATATTACACGTCGAATTTTACAGTTGATTATTTAATTATTGTGTCTCCCACATAGAATTTCAGCTTATATATTCTTCAGTCTAATTCAGATGTATGTTGCTTTTGGATGAGTATCTAGAACTCGGTTATCAGTAGAATCAGCGAATATACTTTTTTTATCATGTCAAAGCATTGATTAACCCATTGAACCCTCCGTTTGTGAACTATTTTAACACTTCTCTCTGAGCTCTTGACTCAAAATTTCGCAAATAATTCGTAAGTATTCAGATAACTAGGGAACAATGCCCCAAGAGCACTGGACGAAACGGCCGTCCAGTGCTTTCTGTATTCTGTTGAGGATTATTCTAGGCTCGACAAATTACTATATGATTAGCCTAAATCCCCAAAATATTCCCTTGTATATCCTTGCTAGGCCCAGCTAATGCTATACGATAGAGCGGCTAAGGGTCAAAAGCAGTCTTGGCTGTTGGGGGAATGTTCTGAGGTTATTTGAATAATGGATGAGTATCGCTGCGGAACTAAGTGAGTAGCGGCGATATATCGAGTCTCGTTTGTGTGTCTTCTTTGTTTGTATGACGTTTGCGTTGTTTCGAAACGATCCGGGTTCGATTCTCAGTTGTGGATGCGCCCTGATGATGAGTCCCAGACAGGACGAAACGGCTGTCCATTGCTTTCTGCATACTGTTGTGGATTATTCTAGGATAGACGAATTACTATATGATTAACCTAAATACCCAAATATTCATTGATATATATATATATATATATATATATATATATATATATATATATATATATATATATATATATATATATATATATATTCGTGTCTGTATTAGTTTGTATATAAAATCCTGTTTAAACTGCTTAGTGCCAGTTCGCTGCATGACAATATTGATAGCGTCCGTTACATTTGAAAACCACATCCGAGTCACGTATGTTGAATTAAATTTTTGTTCTTCCCTAAATTATATTCATCGCACTTCATCGGCTAGTCACGGAGCACTTTGACAAATTGAACCGTTCCCTGAAGATATACACCAGGGTGTGTGAATATAGGCCTCATTTTGTGATATATCAGATTTGTGAATAAAGACGTAAAGACAGAATTTGTAAAATCTATGTTAGATGTGTAGCTGTGCAATATTTCTATACTTGTTAGAATGTTCTCTTTCTAGAAAAAAATGATTTGCAGTGAAATAAATTTGACACTAGAAAATTGAAAGCCTATCGTTAATCTTACACACAGTTAAGCGTTGACACTCGTTTTTCTCAAGTCAAGCGGTTTGTTCAAAACTTATATCTTTTGTAGATTTTTAATACTTTTATTGTTCTATACAATTTTAAACATAAATTGAAGAAAAAATTATTGTCGAAGTATTAATGAACATTGTCAAGCAATGTGCCTTTTATTTGACTTGTATTTTTTAAAATTGCTCTCTTCTTTCAGTGTTGTTAATAATAATAACAAATAAAACAACAACACAGACAGAACAATCAAATCTAATCGGAGACCACAAAAACAGAATGGCCCTTTTTATTAAAATGGCTCTCCCTGCCGCTTGTAATGTATATTTGAAGATCTTCAAATAACAATTAAAATAAAATGATCTTGTAGTGGGAATCTGAAAACCAATGTGGCAAATGAGGACATCAATAATTCCAATTATATTTGGAGTCCTCGGTTCGAGTGCAAAATGTACTGATAGACTCATTGAAGGGTTTTCTGGCAGCCCTCGTAATATAAAAAAGGTCTTTATCTATCTAAAATATGTATGATCTTCGGTTATTTTCGTTTTGTTTTTTGGCTCAGGGGAAAATGTGCTGAAGCTATTTCTGACCTTAGGTTCCTTGTTGGCACCCAGAAGTAAATGTGTGTACAACCGAAATCAATGGAAATAAAGCAATACTAATAACACCATAAAGAATTATGTTTTATGATGCCAGTAGAAAAAACAGAAGTACGATGAGAAAAATGTTAAATATCGTAATTTTCGGACATGCCTGTGTCTTTTCTCAACGAAAAATTAGATGAACTTTGCCACTTTTTTTTTTTTTTACAAAACTGGGTTTGTTTTTCGCATGTGTAGAATATTTTAATTGGCTGCCATAATTATTCGACAATTCAATCTTGAACAGAAGATACAGTATTAGTTATTAGTGCCCATCTAGGGTATGTATGGTCCTTTTTTATATAGGATTTCACAAATACTTCAACACTGGGTGTTGGTGATTTAATTTCTCTGCTGGGTGTGGGATTATTGTATTCATTAATGTGTATGTGTGCGTGTATGATAGTGTCTTTTTTAAGCGTGTTATTGATATTTATTGATTAAATCTAGTACTTTTTTCTCTACGATAACGCACACACACACACACACACGTGTTGTTTGTAAGGTTCTCTTTTGAAATATGTTCAAAATGCTACTTGTTCCTGTCGGCATTTTTCAAGCTAATGGTGTCACCTTGCCAGATATCAACGTCATTCGTTATCATTAGCAACAAACAGCGTCAAAAAATTATTTATTCTTTTTTTGGCATTTTCTACCTTAATCAGAAGATTAACTTTGTATCTATCAGATAAGTTTTTATATATTTCTTCGATTTTTACGGTAGTTCGTTTTAACAAACCTGATCTCAACATGGGCGTAAAAAAAACGTTCCAAGTAATGAACCTTACGCTTGAGTATGGAAATATTTCTTTCAAAATCACAATAATATCGATAGACGTACATACAAGAGATTTTCGAAACATTCTCGACATGACTAAGAGTGGAGTCCACAAAAGATTCTGGAATTTGACTCGTTTGTCCAAAACCCCAGAGGCCACAGTTGCCTTTGTGAAATCTTTACCCATTCTCTGCTGTCAGTCTGTCATCTCTTGGTTTTGACCGCTGTATCTACTTTGATATTTACTTCAGCTCCATCCCTGATGATGAGTACTTTTGCACATAGGTGTTGCGTACTTTAAAAATATATCTTTATCATATATAATTTCTAATGCAATGGAGTTTATTTATCAATCCGAGAGATTTTGGTTACTTTAAACGTTATTTTAATGGATACTCTTATTTGAATAGACGCTACGTTTATCTATTAAACAGTATATTTATTTATTGTCGTCAAACGACCTGAATATTCGTGAAATCTAAGTAATAATAAACAAATATATATACACTTTCTGTCAGGCTCTCTATCCAGAGGGACGCAGGTTCGAATCATGCCTGAGCGCGCATATTTTTTGCTTTAGTCAGATTTCTGGAATTTTTATGGCAGTAGACGAAATTATATAAATATAGCGTTTGATAAATAAATGAAGCTTCTACTCAAATATATATATATATACACACACACACACATATATATATATATATATATATATATATATATATATATATATATATATATATATATATATATATATATGTATGTGTGTGTGTGTGTGTGTGTGTGTATGTATATATATATATATATATATATGGTGCGATGGATAAATTGTCGTCAAAATGAAGCACACAAAAAAAATGAAGATAACACTGGCATCACATTTTAACAGATATATTTACGAAAATTACATAAACATATATAAAAATACTAATTACGAAAATACTAATTTCAATACCAGCAAAATCTTCGGAATCTCCTACAAAGCTTCTGAACGGTCTCTTTTTAAGTTAATTAATACTGGCATAATCTTTGCCTTCAGTTTGTCTTTTGTGTTGCAAAGAGTTTTCTTCGTCTCTCGCTCAACTACGCCCACACATAATAATCAAGGGCGTTCCAGCATGGGGAGTTATGTAGCCAGATGCAACGGCTGATGTGGTCACAGAAATTCTCCGACAGACATTATTGGGTTCTCCTGCATGTGGAGCATGGTGCAGTGTTCTGCTGTCAGACATAGTGACTTCCAGCAGGCATCCATTTGACCCACGGTAGCACTACCTCTTCAAGTCACTTAATCCAGATCTCTGTGTTGATTCTGAGACCTTGTGGGAAGATTAATGGAGGCATTACTTCGCCATCACTAGTGATCACTCGATACACCTTCGGAATCACCATTAAACATATCGAACCCTTTATTGAACCTCCACATTGTCTTCAGATTGACATATAAACACGATGAAATGTTCGTATTGGTGATTCCAGCACGAATGTCAAGGGTACAGCATGCTGTTTCAAATTCCTGGCTGAGTGAATTGCGTTAGTTAGAGATTTTTCATACCTTTCCCAAGGTTATTTGCGTGTAATTAAATACAGCGATTTCGACTGCTATTCTAACTCAGCCCTACGATTTCACTGTCTAGTACATCACTGTGCATCTTTTATGTAATTTATGGATTGCAGAATTGGTTTGTAAGAACTACAAAAAATAATATACTGTGGAGAATATTATCGCCAACGTCCTGATGAGTTACAGCACGTAAAAGTAAAGTAATATCTTAGTTCGAGTTAGTTTTGAAGATAATCTTGCCTATATTATCACCTCGGATAATAGCACGCAATATATAATCTGATCATATACTCATCAGACTACTGGACATAGACCTGTTTTTGCTAAGAGTTAAAATATCATAATTTTCATTCTGATTCGAGCTTTAAAACATCTGTTTTGCATTCTCTCCGTAGAAACTTTCTTTCGAAATTATAATCTTTTAGCTTTCCCATAGAATACTCATTTTCTATAGCAGAATATTTGGATGTAATTCTCTGTGAATGACATCGCTTTTAATTTCTTTAATTTTCCAATTCCATTTAATTAATTCGTAGAGACAGCAAGAGACACCAACACGATGATTAGTTATTTATTAAATTATAATTGTTCAAAATTTGAGAGTAAGGTCTTGGGCCAGAGACTATTTTAATATTTGTTCGCATCGCTGTTTTTGTCTCTCCGTTTATTCATTTATTTTCAAATTAAAACAACGCTCATATCTTTGAAGGCAAATGGCATAAAACAAACCAACAGCAAAGGAATATTTTCGTAAACGCTGCAACTTTCAGTGAGAATGTCTTTTGTAATTCTTTGAGTTTTCGCTTAAAAAAAAACTTCAATTTCTGAAGAAATATGCGATGAATAAAAATAGTGTATTTGTAATGATTTCGAAAAATCTGGTACCATAAGAAAAAATGGAAACGTTTTTTTTATTTTTTTTTTGTTGCTGTTTCTTTTTTTTTTTTTTTTCAAAGGATTCTTTCTCTCGGATAACAAATCTGATTTGGTTTTTATGGATTCTTCGGAACAAAACTAACTCCAAGCGTTATTATGCAAAGATAAACTTATATTCTTTGCTATTCAAATCACTTCTCAGAACCTGGTTATTATACAGACCACATTTCAGCGTTTGAAGCCTCCATTTTATTTTTGGTGGATTATATCTTACTCTGTACATTGTCCAAGACTATGAATTTTCAGATTTTCTTTTAAAATCGCGTAAGCATTTTTCTCTGAATTTTTGAGATAAGGAATTACCATTCTTTAATTTATACAAATGCAATCTATTTCAGCCATTTTAACTGTTTTAGCTGTTTTGCACTTCGCTCTTCATTAGACATTTCTTTAAAAAATCAGAACATCTTTTAGAATCGTCCTGTTCCGTAGGATAGTTACTAATCATATAGAGGTAAATCAGATAATCAAAGATAAAAAAAAAGTTCAAGTTAAGCCTAGTGACTGAGATATTTGGCATTTTTGTATTGCTATAAGGGGAAAGCTGAAGCTATGTCCAACGGTTTGGTTTGGTTGATTATCTTCTGCGGCATATCAATATCTATGGGTTATTTAATACCGAAATCTAAATTTTTTGAACACAATATTACGGTTTCAACTAAACATATTTTGAACGAAATTGTACGTCTTTTTCGATCGTTCTGTACAAAAAATATTATTCGTAACTCTACTATAAAATAAAATTCGGGTAGTCTTGCTTTAAAAATATAGTGCTTGTAATTTACCTATGAATAGGTATTGTTGGTAATTTGTTTTATATGAAGATGTATTACTGCTATTTTACTATAAAAAATGCGTTTTTATACTTTCATCATTATGTTTCGGGTTTCACTATTTGCCTATAGATGGGACCCTAGCAGTTGCTACCATCCCGGACCTGCGAACAATACCAATCAAAAGGTGGTACCATGCTCTTCAAAATCTCAATTCTCACGATCAGTGTCTTTTCTGGCGGTTGTAGTTTATGGATGTTGAACGGTGAACGGTAAAGAGATGTTGAATAAAAAAGAAGTATCATAAATTCTCATAGACAAATTTTAAACTATTAATGTAGACGTACAAAACGAAGCTTGACATATATATATATATATATATATATATATATATATATATATATATGAAGAAAATATACGGAAAAAACAAACAAACATCCTAATATGCAATTATGCTGTTTTAATGTTAATATAATGTCAACGTCGGACGTTTCGGTCTAATAGACCACCTTCAGGACATATTCGTAAATTATCATATTGAAACGGAACGCTGATCTTATAAAAATTTCAGTTATCTGTTTGGATTAGTCTTGCTCTTGTTTCCATCGTCTTTTTCATGTTGAATTGAATATAGTCTATGAAGAACTTGGTAAACCGAATTGGTAAATCCAAGGAGGATGAAATCCTGAGAGCTCAATGTGAAGAACAGAGCTAATATTTAATGAAAAAAATTTTCCTCTCATTTCATTGTTGGAAGTGTTACCTGATGATCCGAAATCCTTTAAAAAGGCTTTTGGTGAAATAAATTATTGTAATGGTACCTTAAAGTGGTCTTTTTTCATTAAATATATATATATATATATATATATATATAACGTGATTTACAGGGACCATCAAATGATTAAGCGGGTTAAGCAAACGAAAATACTTTAAAATAGTCTTCTCTCGTGAAGGGCGTAGATTAAAGCGAGTTCTAGCGAAAGAGCAACGTTTGACCAGTGCTCAGATCTTTGAACAGGCTGGAATTGTGGGAGTCCAGAAGTTTAGAATAGTTTGCAAATTGGGATCTATAAAGGAATCTTCTGGGAAAACTCTTCTCAGTAAAGCAAATATTTTTATGATTTAAAATTGTGTTAATAAATATATGAAAATTAAATGCATCTCAAGTGATCGTCGATGGACTAGATGAATGAGCCAAAGGATGGATTTTATCGCACGCGGATGCGCTTGTGGATAAAATATGGTGACTAGGAGATGGCAGTGTCATGATACGGCCTGGAATTGTCTATCAAACCATTATTAGACCATTCAAATTCGATGAAGTTAAACTGAACAGTAATAGATGTTGTGATTTCATGGACAAATTTATTGAAAGGTACATATCCCAACCATTCCTTTTCAAAGGGAAGTGTTTAGTTAGTCACGTCAATGCTCCATCTCGTGTATCTAAAGTTACTTTTCAATATCTTGAAAGTAAATGTTTTACAGGAAATAAGATAAGAGAATGGCCACAATCAAGTCGAAAATCCATATTCAGTTGTGAAGATGAAATTATAAGAATGTGGCAAACAATAAGAAAAGTAAGCCGGACTTTGGGAAATAATTAGAACCAATATATCGAAAATTACCAAAATCGAAATCTTGCTGGTTGTTAATGCGAAGAAGGGTGACTATTTTAAGATGTACATTATTCACAGACTTTTCATGTTTGTTATTTGTTCTCTTAATGTGTTGATCAATTGTTGATGATTTTATTAACTTTTTATTGCAGTAAAAAGTTATTTCGCATTATAACTATAGACGGCCGTTTCTATATTAAATTAAATAACTTTAATAAATCAGGCTGAAACCATGACAAGCTTTGTTTTAACATCTAAATTAATTGTTTAAAATTTGACAAAATATTTGCAAAGCAAAGTCAAGATTTTGAGGTTTATGTGATTTTCATAATAATTTCTGACGGACATTACATTGCAATTATCTGTTCTTCTGTTGCATTTTCAGCTTTCTAATAATTTTTTAACTAAATGAGCATTCCCACTTATATCGGCGATTAAACTTTGCCTTATGGAGGTAGTTCCTGATTTTCATTGGAGTTAATAGTCGTTGTGCGAGACAAATTGTGGCAGTATTTAAAATGCTGGCATTCTTCGCTGCTAGACTCTTTTATTTAGAAGCGTGGTGCAATGAAGCCTATCTACAATCTGTCTCTTCTTTGTCCAATCATTTCAGCCAGAAGTCTATGAATGATCAAACCGTGAAGAATTATGAAATGCTTTATTTTAACTAAAACCTCATTTTATTGACTATACTCGCGAGCAAATACTTTGATCCACTTTTGTTAATTTTTGTCCAAAATCGACTCATTAGCAATATTTATGTAGTACATTTTATGATATTTGAAAGCAAGAAGTATTCGATTCACCGGAGATATAGAGGTTGCGTCGGAAACATCGCCCATATATATCCCAGAAATAACTTATCAGATTATTGAGGACACCATTACCACTAATATCATCCAATTCTTGGTAGTTATATGTGGAGGGATTTCTATCACATCCGTTATATATAAAATTTTATTCGAAACTTTTTACGATACTCTTTAAATGTTAAGTTTGTACACTCCGCTGTAGTCCATAGGGCCAGTCTCACCACTCTCAGATACGCTGTTGGTTTTCGAAGCAAGAGTGTTTTTTTTGTTTGTTTTTTGGTGGGGGGGGGGTTAGCATGCAGACCCAACACAAAACTGGTTTTGAATTCAGAGAAATATTTCTTCAAGACCGACTGCCAACTAAAATTGGAGAATCTATCCTGCCCCGCCAGTAACCCGTAGCTGAGAGGAAAAGAGAAGGATTCATACGGTTCATACGTTTCCCAAATGTATTTCTCTCAAAACGCTAGTAGTATCGTCGGCTGGATTTGAACTTATCAATCCTATCCATTTTTATTCACCAGAAATCACTACACTAGACGCACATCCCACGAATTATCGTACAATTAATTTCATTTCATCTTTGCTCTCCGTGTAATTATAAAACGAAAAAGCAAAATTGTTCCAGCGTACATGCTTTTCACTTATCTTCGCTAATATATTGAATAATCTTAACTCTAAAAATTGAATTTGGATAAAAATCATATTTTAAAGTTTAGTGAAGAAATTTTCTTTTACATTTCTATTTAATATACAATTAATTAAATTTATTTGTACATCAATAAGAGGTATAACATAATTTTAAAGAGTTGAAAATGAAGAATATTTAAATTTAACTACGTTTGTGTCGGCTTAATGACACAGGATACGGATATATATGTATATCAATGAAAGTCGGGGGGAATGAGAAATGAATGGGATTTAAAATATACGAAACTATTTGGAAAAATTCTACATTGACATGTATGGGGAATGAACAGCTTTCTTAAAAAAAAATTTAAAAAAAAAAAAAAAAGAATTATTTCAGCGAAGAAAATCTAAAACAGCCAGACAAAAAGTGAGCAACGTTTTTGTCCTCCGTTGCATTAAAAAAATAGATTTTAATTCATTTCAACAGATTTTTATTTCATTTCATTTACTTATTTTGTTTATTTATTTTACATTATTTAAGTTTGTGTTGCTGATGCAATTTTTGTTCTTCAAAACTAAATATATTTTTTCGATAAAGCCCGTTCATCCTCAAAAAAATATTGAACTTTTCCAGATTTCTAATATATTCATCGTTTCAAGATATAATACTTTAAGTTACACAAATTTCCATGCAGACATCTAACACGTATAAATATAATAATGGACTGTTAAGTCACCCACAACGTACAATCCCCAGCTCCTGAGATTTTACAACCGAAAAGCTAGATTATTCAACTATGTAATTTGATTATAATGAGCTGAACTAACCACGCTTTTCAGATGAACTGAATGAAGGAAACTGGTGGAAACTCCCACCACAATAAGCCCGCCTGCTGTCCCCAAGCCACTCCATCCAGAGCATTAGAAGCCACTTCAAGCAAGGATATACAAGTGATATAAATTATTAGAAGGATTTGACATAATTATAATTAATTCATCGAGTCTAGAAGCCTCAACAGAACGCATATATATATATATATATATATATATATATATATATAGAGAGAGAGAGAGAGAGAGAGAGTTTATGAAAAACTAGGTAATCCGTATGGGTAAAACTAAGGAGGATAAAATCCAGAGAGCTCAATGTAAATCCAGAGCAAATAATTTAAATAACAACAGACCCCTTTAAGGTTCCATGTAATAAAGTATTTCACCACAGCCCTTTTAAAAAGACTGCGGATCATCAGACTTTACTTCCAAACAAAAAAATGAAAAGAAAATTTACACATTTTTGACGGGCCGTATTAAACATATGTAAATTAACGATGTGAGGAAGTGAGGGGGGGGAGAGAGAAGACATGAGTGAGTTAGCAAATATTGATACATTTAAACGGTGAACTTAACGGAAGTTATATATTGATATCGAAGGGGTAGATAAGAAAAAAAACCATAGAGAGAAAAAGAGAGAAGGAAATTTTGAGAGAAAGTGGCACTAATTTTCTTTATTATTTTTTACAAAGAAATTAATGACACTTTCCCTCATAACTTCTGCTAACTCACTCATGTCTTCTCTCCCCCCCTCACATTCTCACTTCGTTAATTTACATATGTTGAATACGGCCCGTCAAAAATGTGTAAATTTTCTTTTCATTTTTCGTTTGGAAGTAAAGTCTGATAATCCACAGTCTTTTGTCGGGTTTCAATCGTCAGGACTGCATCAAACAACCTCATTCTGATCCACAGATGCTGCTAGATTGCATTTCGAATACTTTGAAACCCAATAAGCGTTAGGGTAATACAACAGACCACAGTACCCACAATGCACCATTCGTCAGCATATATAAATAGTTGAGCAAAAGACAACACATGTTGCCTAAATGTTTCTTTTAAGCATGAAACCTGTGACCTCAGACCTGTGATATATATATATATATATATATATATATATATATATATATATATATATATATATATATATATATTGAACAATAAGAAAATAAAAAAATTTAAAATCTTTAGACACACTGGGTTGTAGTTTAATATTCTTTCGTTTTTTTTATTATTATTCCATTTAGATTCCTCGACTAGTTTCGACCGAAATGGCCATCATCGGGAGGAGAAATATTTCTTCTTGCTGGTAGCACTGTGTGTGTGTTTGTGTGTCTGTTCGAAATAATTTAGATATATAATCAATTTCTCAGTAGCCTTAGAAAATTGATTAAGAAAAATGCCAAAATTTACTTTTTAGTTTTTTT
>CAHIKZ030005466.1:1557500-1607500 GCA_903632075.3 Acanthosepion pharaonis | reverse complement strand
TATGAACGAAATTTAGAACTGATTCAGTCCTTCTTATCAAATCGCGAAATCAATGCTAACCTGAACATCTTCTCTTCCACATCTTTTTGCGCTAACACAAGTGTCTCCCAGGGCTCTTTGCTTGGACTGACTGTGTTCTTACTTTTCAATAATTACCTTAATGATGACATCATTTCTCAACTTGGTATCTATACTGATGATAAAACTATTAACTCCTTTTCCTACGGCCAATTCGATAAGGTCAAATAAGCATCTGTCTATATTTCTGAGATAAGGTATTACGTACACTATTCACATTATTCGGACTATTGTCCTCATCTTTGTCACCATATTTATTACAACGTTTTAGCCTTCCAGTATCTGTCGATATTCCTGAGATGATGTATTATGTACACTATCCACATTATTCGGACTATTGTCCTCATCTTTTCGCCATAATTATTACAACGTTTCGCCGTTGTATGCTCCAGGCTTCTTCGGGTGGTTGGAATGTCGAACTGAACCATTTATTTCTCTCACTGGGGTAGACTGTTCTAATTCAACGTTCCATGTCTAATAAATGTCAGTTATCTCCTGTTAATTCACTTCTGAGTGAAAGTTATTCTTTTAATTTTTAAAAATTATTTTTTAAATCAATTCTCTATATATTATATTCTACTTCAAATATTACTGTAAGATGATAAGTATTTTGAGAAAAAGCACATTTTACTACAGCAAAAATCTTGCTGTCTATATTTCTGAGATGAGTTATTATGTACACTGTTTAATATTATTCGGACTATTGACATCATATTTGTCGCCATATTTCTTACAAAGTTTCGGCCGTTGTACTCTCCGGTTTATAATACCCAGATATTCATACCCAGATGTCCTCAAAGATACATGGCACAGTAAATAAAAGCGTTGGTTAGATCCAGTAACAGGACCCAAAGTGTGTGAGTTCAATAGAGTGGAGAACTTGGAGAGGGGAATTAACAAGTGATAAATAATAACTGACATCCATTAAACATGGCACGTGGAACTAGAACAGTCTATCCCAGTGAACGCAATAAAGGGTTCAGTTTCGTCTGACATTCCAACCACCTGAAGAAGGCTGGAGCGTACAACGGCCGAAAATTTGTAATAAATATGGTGACAACGATGAGGACAATAGACCGAATAATATAAATAGTGTCAAATAAGCGGCTGATTTTAAAATTGACATTCATTCCGCTGTTAATTGGAGCAGGGAATAAAAATCTTAACGCCTCCATAACTAATCTGTATTGAGGGAGCCCATTCTGTCTCCTTTTAGCAAAGCTGGTTCTAACTTCTAAGAGTGTGACTCGTGGCACCTTGTCGAGCTAATATTCTCTGCTGATATGAACGGGAAAGATTATATGGAATCCATTGCTACGCCTGCTGCTAATAAAGTTGGTTCATTGTGTGGTGCTAGACAGGTCTACAGCATATATCTTACATATTTATAAATCTACCGTTCTACCATAATTTGAATATTCCTGCCACCTATGGTCTGTTTCTCTTGCTATATATTTACAGATTCTTGGAAAATCCAACGAACAATCGGCAATATTATTGGTTCTAGCCGGCTATATGTTTCGAGTCAGATTTGGTCTTCAGAAATATAAATGCAAATATTTTTTTTCCTATTTTGCTGTTCTGGCTCCGCAACAATGTTTCCCTTTTTTTCTTATTCTTTCACATTAAGTAACTCCTTGTATCTTTGTGGCTTTATTATCTTCTCTGGCTGACATGATTTTAAAAGATTCCGGAAAATGGTGGGAAATTTGACTTAGAGATCAGAAGCCTCATTGGAATTGTTAAAAAATACCTTGCAAAAGCTAAATATCGTATTAAGAAGCATTAAAATGTCGTTAGAAACAGAGAACTGCTATATTATATTAATTCTTCTATATGACACTAAATTCGAGTTAAGTTCCTCACAGATACATGAGAGATGTGAGTCAACAAAATTATCCTTTTATAGGACACTGAGAACACCATGGGTTGGAAATGTTAGAAACGAGATAGTTTTAAAGTTAATGGAAACAAAGATGTCGCTTTTTAATGTTCTTTTTTTTAACAAGGCTCGTGGATCACTTTAGGTAGAGGGTTACGTTGGGAAGCAATTTGTATGTATATGCGTGGAAGATAGCGGTTCACCCTAACCGGATTAATATTGTAGTGATCGGGATGGAGTCGGTTCTACAAAGCATTGGTTCGCTGGAAGAGTCTATTCGAGTGGAACATACTTCTCACCAGTGGCAGACGGAGTGAATGTGGTTTGCGAAAATGTAAGTGTCATTGCGTATCCTTACGGTGAAGATTTGAATTGGCGGGACCAGGGAATGTAGTTCGCCTGAGCAGTTTCCTTGGGAGTAGCTATAGAATCACGAGAGGCTTGTCACAAGCCGCCAGTGGGAGAGATTTTGTAGAAGTTAACACAAATTCCACAATCGCAGAGGGAAATATTGACGACGCTATATAGTGAGAACAAAGATTCCTTAAGGCTATTAAGAATAGGAAGTTGTGGAGTGTCATGATCGCACACCCTGAAGGGCCAAGACACAGATCAATAGAAGAATTTAGATATTGTTTCTTACATTTTATTATGACTGAAACCATTCTAAAAATTATCATGTGACATTTACTACCTTTCACGTATAAAATAATAGGCAAATGTATAATGGAAAAAATTATTTTTACATATAACAGATTACATTATTGACTTAAGTTTCTCTCGATTTCTTTCCTTTTGTTATCTTGTTTTTTGATCTTTTTTTTTTTTTGCAATTACAAGTTAGGGAATCACGCATATTCGTGTGAGGCTCTTGAACTCTGGGGTTATTAACATTTTTTTTATGTCTCAGTGGATGGCGTTTTGGCCGATGGCAATTAGGATTCAACTCTACAGAGTGTCGCCGGTGTGAAACCAGTCAAACAAACCAGTGGAAACTTGCTAAACACAGCCACGGAATACTGAACGAGACTACAATAGGGAAATCGATATTCAAAATCATAGTCTAGAATCGCCAATGTAGAAGCCCCAAGCTGTTTTATATCAATAGGAAAACTATGCGGAAATGCTCTCGGCTATTGGCTACTACCGCTCTCAGCAGCAGAATTGTTGCCGCATTTTAAAAAAATAGGATCACGAACGCAATTGCATAAACAACGCTAGTGCATCAAAAAACAACAAAAATAGAAACACCGTCTTTATGAGGCCAGGTGGGTAAAACTTTTGTTATGTTTTTAGAAAATTAATTTCTAAATTCTTAATTTCTGAATTAATTATTACTTTTTACATTTGATGAAACAATGTTCAGCACCCGAAGTTTCACTAGCAACACAATAATCAAATTTAAAATTTAAATTGTTTGTCTATTTGAAATACTACATTTAGCAGGTAATATATTCAGTCTAAATACAGAAGTATTCTGAATTTAATACCATGGGCTCTACATTGCGTCTCGTAATCATTTCTTGTTACTCAAATGTTGTGTAGAATGACGACTGACATTTTCTCGATGAATTGTTGAATATGGAGTCGTTCATCCGCTAAGAGTAAAATATCTTCTCGTAGAAACGGTCTTCGAAAATTGGATCGCAATGTGTAGCGTTTAAAATGTACGCATTGCCGCTCTGAACTACTGTATTTAATTGTATTATTAACAAGACCAACGAATGTTATACGAACGTTATAACACCAGATTTTTTAATCAAATTACACCCAAAGCAAGGTGTTACAGAGAGTTGGAGCGAGATGAAAGAGGGGTGATAGAGGAAAGGATGACGAGACGGTTAGGGGATAGATCAGGGCATCTGTAGACGTCGATTGACATTACATTTGAATAGTTGGAGATTATAGCTATCAGGGAAACAGGAAGAGGGGGAGGGAGTTCTACAGGCGAGAAGTGCGAGACATGAAGCTATTGGAGTAGAAGAGACGGCTACATTTAACAGTTTCAACAGTGAAAGGGTGAGAGCGAGATGCCAGCCTAGTTGAACGCTTAAAACCAGATATGATCATTTCAATTTCCTTCGTATTGTATGTTTATTTTCAAGATTTTTTTAAGCAAATTACACCCCAAGCAAAGCGGGAAGCCACTAACACGCAATGGGTTACAGAGAGATGGAGCGAGTGGAAAGAAGAGTGATAGAGAAAAGGATGAAGAGAAGTTTAGGGGATAGATCAGGGCATCTGGAGTCGTCGATTGACATTGCATTTGAATAGTTGGGCAGTATAGCTATAAGGGAAACAGGTAAAGGGGAGGGAATTCCACAGGCGAGAGGTGCGAGACATGAAAATATTGGAGTAGAAGAGATGGCTACATTTAACAGTTTCAACAGTGAAAGGGTGAGAGTTAGATGCCAGCCTAGTTGAACGCTTTAATTCCTGTCGCCTCTGAGTGTTGACTTCAATGTTCACTTTTATTTTTTCATATTTACATACGCTCTATCTCTGATATTGAGCACTTTATCCCATAAATATAGCACACCTTAAAACTTAAATTTCGACAGCGAAAGGGTAAGAGTGAGATGCCAGTCTAGTTAAACGCTTAAAACTAGATATGACCATTTCAATTTCCTTCTTGTTGTATGTTTATTTTTATTCAATATCAACCCTAAAATTATTCTATTTCGGCATAAATTTTCTATATTGAAGTTTAAAATGATTTTTTTACAACGAAAAAACATTCTTGAAGATTTCATTTTAGCTTTAATTGAAAGTTTAATAATTAAATTTACGATTTCTATTAATTAAACAATTCTGGTGTATTTCAGATAGAAACTATATACATTTGATTGTCAAATTTAATTTCAAATTTTTAAATTTTCTTAAAAACGGCCATTTTCTTAATTTTAAGAAATATGTAAACAAACACAAATTTATCTATTTTTAAAATATTTAAAAAAATTCTGACACGTTATTTTAGTAAAATTAAAAAATTTAAAGTTAAAGTAATCTGATTTCAAAGAAATCTTTGTTACTTATAGCATAAAAAAATAATATACAACCAATTATTAACGAGCGGTCCTGTTCATCTGATCGATCAATTGATGGATTGTTCTATGACGAACCGATGACAGATACTACTGATGACCATAAATGACATAATTTTTAAGTCTGAGTTTTTAAAAAAATTATTCTATTTGAGTATGACACACACAATACAATACATAAAATAAAATTATTTAGTGAAATAGTAAATGAAAAAAAGAAAAAATAATTTAAAGTTTACACTTTTAAAGCTGAACGGAAAATACAACCTGTAAGAAACGAAATATTTTGAAAAGGCCACGTAAAGGGACAAAACCCTTAGATCAAATGACCTTGTTATAATAATGGCAATTTCTGTATATCATACATGGAAATAAGGAATGTATTAAGTAAAAAAATACAACATAAAAAATTATTTTTAAAAAAAGTACCTCAACTAAATTTATTAAACTTAGCAATTTTGGATTCGTAAATTTTTTTTTCTACTTAATTACTACATAATATCTAGGAGCCCTCCTAATACAAAGCTTTACACGATGTTAAACTATTATAAATTATTATAATTAAAATTTCTTAAAAAACGAAAAAATTCTTGTAAAAATTAATTATTCATCAGAAAAAAATTATTTCTTCAGACGATAATGACATTAATATTACTTATTTATAAAAGCAATTAAAAGCTTTTCTAATTAAGTAATGGCATAGTTTTATTGGATTCATTATTTTTCAATTCAGACAAGATTTTCAGTTAAATAGCTCAAATTTGAAAAAAAAATAGATTATTTACCATCTCCAAAGACTCCTTCTTTTAACAAAAAAATAAAATTCAGGAGCCAAAAAGGTTTTGGGCGAAATTTCATGAAATTAAATAAGGGCGGGGGAAATATTTTTTTTTTAAATATTTTTTACCAAAATTTTCTAAAAACAAAATATTTCAAAATAATTTCATTCATTTGTGAATAAGTCCTGAAAATTCATTTAAGATCGGACAATTATTTTATTTTTACAAGAATTTCCAAATCAATGTTTTCAACTGGAAAAAAGCGCAACAAAAAACAATGTTATTTTAACGTCACCGCGATGACGTAAACAAAAGACGACTTTAACCAAAATTTCGAACGTGTTAGAAAATATTAAAAAATTTCAAAAAATAATTAAAAAATACTTGTTTCTTTCATCTTAATAATAACATTAGCATTTTGACGATAATACTTTATTTTCTTTAAGTTAGTGGCATTTTTCATTTACGCTATGCTGTTTTTCCGCGAAAACAGTAGACATGCTTACCCTAAAAAATATTTCAAAAAATAAAATAATTCCGTGAAATTTTAATAAAAATGTTATAATTACCTGATATTTTAGGGTTTACAAATTATCTATTTTCTAATCAAAAATCTACGATTTCATTGTTCAGCCCAGATTAGTCGTTGATGCGTGTAGATGCGAAATGTAACTCTCCCATGTATTATTTCAGATTAAGTCAAATTTGATATATCTCTCAGTGTGCTTGCTTTTGCTCTAAATGGTACAAACGTATAGATATAAATCCCTCACAAAGCAGACATACGCATGTATATTACATTGGCGCATGGAAAAACACATCTCAGACAGTGTGAGACTGACTGAAAATTATCTCTGGCTTTATAATATAGATTTTTATTTCTCGATTTTTAAGATTTCTTGAGCGGGAAGAGTTATGTTACCAAAATGGACATTAAAAAAAGAAAACAATGGCAAAAAAAAATTTAAAAGAACTTGTACAATACCAATAGAAACAAGCAAAGCAATATTTATGAGAGCGCGCCAAACAGCTTGCGTGCAGATTGAGAACATGATGAGCCACGAAAACAGAATAACCAGCAAAGGGTGACGTTTATTTGAGCTATATTACGATGACTTCAAAAAGCTGAACAAAGTATTGAAGAAACAGGAAAATTTCGTTCGAAACAAATATTTCATTTGACTTGATTGATTCGTTTCTTACGGCTGATCAACCCTTTGCAGGTTATTTAAAGCCAGAATTTTTTTGTTATATTGTAAGCTCTTTTTAACAGAATGAACTAGTGATAGATCACTAATCTGGAGAAGACAAGCGGCAGATTCATATGTTCCCCAAAGGTAATAGCGTATAAATGAATATAACCACCCCAACGAGAATTTGAACTCGGCTCCCCGATTAACAATTCCTAGTTATTATTCATTAAACCAATCGCACATCCCAGCTTGCAAAACCTCGTATTCCCAAGCGGTAACCCATCAAGTAACTGGTCAGGCCCGACGTTGCTTAATGCTGGTGACGGTACGAGAACCGTTGTTTCAATGTAATGAGGCCGCAACCCTTGGCAGAACGGCAAACATTCATGAGCGATATATATTAATATATTAATTATAAAATAATTTATGTAGGCTTGTAGGATATTCGCTGCGTTCTCTCCATCTTATATAATTAAGATTTCTTTGCAAATAATATCAATATTTTAAATATCTATATCTATCATAAAATCTGAAGAAGGAAATTACTGGAAAGTAATTGAAACTCACCTGAAGCGAGCTGAATGTGTAATGCTCCTCATGCCAATGACACTTCCACCGAGCTTCTCTACGGCATATGACTGAATTTGATGTGTTCCTCTCGAATTTTAAACTGGGTTCATCAGGAGAGAATGTGCACCGTTTCGGAGACTTCCTCTCAACGGTTTCAGTTGCACACCGCCCCCCTCACTGAACAATATATTATATAATAAGTAATATCAGGCAGTTTATTTCTGAGTGTCCCCTTCTTCTCAGGGGAGCTTTGACCAGCTCATAAAGATTTAGCATTCAGCAACACCCACAGAGCAAAACTATTTTTGAGTGGTGGAGCGGTGGAGTAATTGATAGCAATTCAGATTGGAGGACAACTGTTCAAATTATAGTCGAATTCACTCACGAGCTAATATGGTATGAATCCATCGCTTCTACCTTCCGTCAGCTATAGTTACGTAGCAGAACTGGCTAGGTCCTATAGCCTTTGTTGGTGACTAGTTTACGTGAAGGAAAACTCTGAATTCAAATCAAGCTTGAGAGGGTTGAGCTCCGTGGAGATATATCGCCCATAAGACATCATGCTGTTTTAGTATCTATGGTGCCTCTGCAACCCGAATGGGTTACGGACCTCGATGATTTGTGAATGGGCGTTACAATTTCTTGTCGCCTAATCTTGCGTATGCCAGTATGCGTGAAATTTCGCTTGTTTTAACACAATCCCCGTTGCCTAACCAACAATTTCCTCTACTCATTCAAAAAGCATGGATGAACTCGTGGTACAGCCTCTTCTCGCAGATATTTTCAAAAATATACATCATGGGACAATATTTATTGTCGCAAGGTCGGTCAGAAAATCACAGGGAAAACAAAATTCAAAATATCTACATAGTTTCAATTATTAAAAGATATCCGTTCTTTTCAGAAGCCAATAATCATGAGAAGACTCGAACCAGTCTTTTTACTGATGTAACTGTAATACGCATTTTTCTAGAAATGATAAGCACTATAAGAGGTGCGTATTATGCACAGCCACAAAGATCTTTTAAAAATTGCCGTATAATGAAAAAAAAGAATTATCATAAAACTAAATTAGAATAGCATTATTATATGTTTAAAACCATTTTTGTTTTAAATAAGAGTAGGAAATTCTGACCGTTATGAAACTCGAGAGGTTAAATTATACATATTATACATGAATAGAAGCATTTTTTCCCACATTCAGCACAATGTTAGTTGTGCGTATTATGGATGAAGGCGTATTATACATAGGAAATTACGGTAATCAACAGCTCGGGAAGTGCCCGTGTACATATATTGTGTAAATACTATCGCAATCTCTGGTTTATTAACGAGTTCATTTTTTTTTTAAATAATATAATCGGATTAGGAGATTAAGATCTATGCCACACGTTCGTTCTTAGTGTCGATTTTAGCAACTTGAGTGTCTGTTTTTGTTTACTATAATTCTTCTTCTTTAGGTACCCTGTATCCTCAAAATGTAGCGATCATAGCTCTCCACAACTTTCAGTCCTTTATAGCTCTTAATATGCTTAGTGTCTTTCTATTATTTCACCTAAGCCCTCTTTCGCTATATATTTTGTCAAACTCACTAAGTATGTCATGCCTCGTTTACCTCTCTCCTTCTTTCACTCTATCCGCCTTGTGAGTATCAGATTTTCCAAACTCTTCTTCCTCATTATGTGCCCTGGAAACTTCAACCCTCTCTTTCTGATGTTAAGTATCAGTTTCATTTTTGATTCTGTTTTTTTTTTCTAAAGCTTCGTCGTTGCTCATATGATGGGTCTATTGCATCCTCAGAACCCTTCTGTACAACATTTCTGTTGCTTCAATTCTCCTCTTAATATTTAAGGAGATCGTCCAACACGCACTCACTCACTAACTGCCATACAGGAGAACAGATATAATGTACTCTTTTTCATGTTTATAGCGATTTTTTTTTTATATTTCTTAGTACTCTGAGCATTTAGAATGCTTCCTTGGCTGTCTTCATACGCCTTCGGATTTCAGTGTCACCCTTTCCAAGTTGAAAGCGAAAATTACTTTCACTTCAATAAATTAGTTAATGGCATCGCCTTTGTATGGTCGATTACCCAGCCTCTTTAATCTTGGTTTTTAAAACTATTATTTGTAGTTCTTCTGAAGTTTGTATTACCGCTCTTAATGGCGGAATAATCAAAACATGTTTCGTTAGCAGACTTTAACGGATATCTCATGATCACCATAATTATTCTTTTTTCCAATCCTGCCCGTCTGCTCGAGCTTATTTGTGCGGACATCAACTCCCACAGAGCTAACCTACGGTTTATACAACAGCCTCAGTTACAGTTCCAATAGGTATTTATCTGCGCGCCCATGTCGCATCAGAATGTGACTTAATATCGAAGTTTAACGTTGGAAACTGTTCAAAAACTACACAAACCACCTCAGACTTCCCCTTTTGGGGTGATTCAGGCTCCAGGTAGTGACCATTCTTATCCCGAAGAAGTGGTTCTGTTTGGCATAACGACCCCACCATTGCTTCAAGTAATAGTATCATCAAACTGCCCAACTTGTTGTGAGCAAATATATTAGTTGTCATTTATGTGCTGGAGTGATTTCCCATTATTGCCTTAACGATTTTGAATGCTGAGTTTTTCGTTTCTTATAGACTATGCTACTCAAGTCTCGAAAGCCTAATCGACTCTATTATTTATACCATCGCTTGCAGGAAAAGAGTGATTCATGTCTTTCTCAACGATATTAATTTCGAAAGTTTCCTATTTTCTTGAGCATATTGCGAGATACTAATAAGTTTAGGTAGTAATATTAGTTAACATTATGTTGTGGGAATCAACACTGACTATTAAATATTCATGAGCTCTTGGACCATACTAGGTAAGACGATAAACTACATCCTTGTCCTTGGTAAGTCGATAAACTAAATCCGCGTCCTGGGTCAGACGATAAATGTTATCCGCGTCCAGGGTAAGACGATAAACTTCATCCAACAGCAAGGCCTCTAATCAGGAGATATGGAGGAGCATGAAATCACCTCTTAACTGCTGGTGTTCCCAGGTCCATCATGAAACAGGGTCGTAGCACCTAATAGGGTCCCAGCTATGGGCAAATAGTTGACCCCCAAACTGGGATCAAAACACTATGAAAGTGTAACAATAGTTTTTAATACCAGCAATATATTTTTTGCAATTAATTCTTGAAGGAAAATTATTTCAAGCAATACATTTTTTTTAAAATTATTACCACCAATACATTTTTGAAAATAAAATATTAACAGCAATAAAATTAGACAGCAATTAATTAGATAACCCATAGATGTTGATATACCGTAAACCAAACCAAACCAGCTTTAGGGATATTTATCCCACAAGCAATATTGGTGGTCTCAGTGTGAGTCTAGGTAAAAATAAAAAGGAAACAAAACAAACATCAATGCACGTTATTAACAAATGGAATTACAGGTGTGCACAATTCTAATGAAAAGAAAGAGCATTAAAACTAGTTATAAGAGTATGCTTGTTTGAGAGCGTGTCTGTGTGTGTAACATTCGTCTGTGATAGACACGTGTGTGTTCGTGCGTGTGTGAGAGAGTTCAAGTCTCATCATGGGAAGAAGGAACCGAACAACCTATCAGCGAGAAGTTTCTTATCCACATGCAACCACATCTGATAGCCTGAGCTAAAAAGAGAAACAGAGAGAATATCATTGCCTTTTTATAGGTTTAAAGGGTGCTCCCTACGAGCGTTTTCATTAAAATCTCAATGCCGTACATATATTTCATTATTTAATTTTTCCCTATATTAAGGAAAAGAAATGAATCGGTTGTTTACCTACTGCATGTTGTTTTCCTAATTTCAGTTTGAAAATTTATTTTCGAATTCGCAGGAAAACGTGCTAACATACCCGGTAATACATATTAAAGTGTTAATTTATGCTTGTTTGATGTGACTTTATTATATTTCTATATATTACGAAACTATGGAGATAGAAATAATATAACAATTGTCTTTCATTAAGAATGAAGAGCGAAACAAATATTTCTGTTATATCTGTCTTTTTTGTCAAGATTTATTATCAACACCTGCATACTTTATGTTTTATTATCTATTTGTTTGATTTCATTTGCAAACTTGCTGTTTCAAACAAAAGGTGCTTTTAACTGAGTAAAGCTTTCAGAAAATGTGCAAGAATTGTGTATATTACGACCCGGAGTTTTGCCTTTAATTCTCGTTCAAAAATTCTGGTGTTTTGTCGGAATTTGAAACCGGTTCGCCGACTACATTTTCCGTAAGAAATAAGCATTACACAGACCACAAGTCAATAAAACTTCTTAGCTGCACGTTTATTATAACCGATCAATACACCGAGGTATCTGTAGTGTTTAGTATATACTAATACCACATCCTGAATTATTATAATATCATCGATCCATTAGAAAATGCCTCCAAGATCTGAATACAATGAAGCCATTGATCTAATAGAGTAACTTTATCGATCTATAGTATTTTACATGTCAGGCATCAACCCGAATACGGAAACATTTCATACATTATCAGAAGAACAATGATGAAATAAGAGCCCCAGTCTGTTTTCTTTCCGACAATGTATAGCTGATTTACAAACACAGATGTGATGAGATGTGCACTGATAATTTAAATTCTTATAATGCATCTCCAACGTGTCTGCCAGTAGAAGACAACGTTCTTGCTTTTTCTGTAATGTACTTATGATGAGGGAGGGGCTATGCCGATGTCATAGGTGATCATAAATAAGCATGGTTATGCTGATGACATAGGTGTTCATAGTTGGTATAAAAATGATCTTGAGCAGAAACACATCATCCTAGATCAAGAAATTGGACTCAAGATAAACGTTTCCAAAACAGAAAACTGCGATCTGGAATTAGAAAGTAAGCAGTGATGGCACATATTCTGAAACTATCATAAAAATATAGTTGTGGAACTAGTAACATTTTAGATAATATAGCGTATGGATCAACGTATGGATCAGCTATAACAAAATAAATTGTGAGAAAAAAGAATTGAACTGTGCAAGAGAAAGTCTCGCCGAACAACACAATTTTTTACAAAACCAAAACATCAATATGAAAACTCGAGTCCGGGTTTTAAATAATCTCGTCTGATTGAGACTTTCATATGGATGAAAAGCATGGCGCTAAGACCGTCACAAAATGTCTAAACTGTCAGCTATATACGGCCGTTTCCCAAGATGAATAAGGAAAAAAGGCCTTGAGCGAATAAATCCTAAGGGTCTTCGCAAATATCAGGATTCTTCGAACATTATCGACTATCGTTACAGAATCAGTAACAAAAAACTGTACCAAATAACAGAAACAGCATCATTTGAAGACTACCAAAAACAGGCACAATCTGCATTGGATAGCATATATACCTGGAAGATAAAGTTATGGGATGATTAATATGTTAACATTCCATAGCAGTTCCATTGAGTTTAGTGTTATTTTAGATGTTAAACATTTTGACCAATTTTGTTGTTACACCATATATATATATATATATATATATATATATATATATATATATATATATATATATATATATATATATATATGTATAAACATAAAACATTAGGCAGCATATAATTTATAGACAAAGAAATAATCAAACATAGAATCAATCAGCAATAACCCATATAAACTGGAAACAACAGACATCAGCTTTATGAATGAGGATCACGTCACTCTATGGATTAACAGTATTTTAATGCATACATTATACACTACTAGCGATGGATGTCGCCAATAATAGCATTAATATTGCTGATTGATTCTATGCGTGATTATTTTTTTATATATATATATATATATATATATATATATATATATATATAATATATAGAAAAAAATATACGGAAAAATATCCTAGTATAAATTATGCTGTTTTAATGTTAATATAATGTCAACGTCGGGCGTTTCGGTCTAATAGACCATCTTCAGGACATATTCATAAAACATAATTAACATCGTCTTTTCATGTTGAAATAAATATAGTCTAATGTTAATTATGTTTGTTTTATGAATATATCCTGAAGATGGTCTGCTAGACCGAAACGTCCGACGTTGACATTATATTAACATCAAAACAGCATAATTGCATGTTAGGATGTTTGTTTGTTTTTTCCGTATATTTTCTTCATACTGTCGGATCTATATCCATATATTTGCTTATATATATATATATATATATATATATATATATATATATATATATATATATATATAGGTTGTAAAAGGAATATTGTCCAAAATGTTTAATATCTAAAATAACTTATATATATATATATATATATATATATATATATATATATATATATATATATATATAAAAAAAGAGAAACCGCAAACGTTCTTCTATATAATATGGATCTGTTTTAGTATATATATATATATATATATATATATATATATATATATATATATATTATTTTCCTATTTCTGGTACACGTGTCTCCTGTCTCGTGACCTTCTTCAGGCAAATAAAAGTAATACATTTTTAAAAGGAATAAATTTTCCTTATGTTCTCATTACAATGTCTCATTATTCGTTTGCTGTATTTGTTAGTGAGCCTTGAACTCCTTTCTGGACTCTTTGCCAATAAATTTATCTCCAGGAGTCTGTCATAATCAGAATAAAGGCAATGTAATTTGATTTAACCAAATCCTAACAAAACGTTACATCTTTTACGTAAAGTGTTCAAATATATTTTCAAATTTGGTTTTACTATCATAGAATTTTAATTTTAAATTATTTTATCTGACTAATTTTTCCCATACTGGTTATGCAACAGAGATTGTGATTGGGTGAATTTTCATTGTATTTTCTTACGAATTATGCTCACTTTCTTTTTTACGTCAGCACATTTTTGGTCAAAATTTTAATCCCGAAGTTTTCACAAGAACATGCGGTTTGAGTGTTTGTTGTTTTAACCAGAAGTACCTTTTTTCCCATAGCCTGTAGCGATATTACTAATTCTTGGAAATAGTAATAAAGAATAAATAATAAAAAAAAACTGTGATAAAAGTTTTTTGTTCAAAAATGTCAAATCTCATCCAAACATGTGCGAAATATTTATTTTAAAAAAAGTGTTATTTGTTGGTAAGGTGGTATTATAAAATATATCTATGTAGAAATATTGCAACGAAAGCATTTGTATGGTGTTAACTCTTGGGTCTTGGCGACATGTGGTCAGGAAGAAAAACTTCGCCCAGGAAGAAAACGAGACAGGTTCCCTCTTTAAGAGATACTCTGGCTAAAACAGAAAAAAAAAACCTTTTGTATCCTTGTGCTTTACTGTATGTAATGTCATCTAGCCGGTTCCAAGTTCTTTGAAAAACAAGTGAAATAATCGTCCAGCTGCTTTCTTTAAATATCTGTATGAATATTTGTGGAATACTTTCAGTTTTGGTAATGCCACTCAGATGCAAAAAGCCACTACGAGTATAAGAAAACGAAAACTTTTTTGGATGGAACAAGAAACAAGAAATAAACCTCTACCTCTGATGAAAAGCCTGGGGATAAGTGTGAAACGGCCGATAGGCGATTCGTAAAATCTATTTGGTATCCAAAGAAATAATTTCATCATCACGAGTATACAGCTTTCTGATTATCAACTGACCGACTCTGATAATCCTTTTCATTGTTTGTACGAAGAATTTGGATCTATTTCTATCTTTTGTTATGGATTGATATCTTATCTGAATACGTAATAGGGATATGATCGTTTATTTCAGATATTTTGGTGAAGAGTAGGTTGATTTACTGTCCTTGCAACTAATGTTTACCCTACTGTAGTCAGAGGCTGAGGTACCATTTTCACTTAAGCCGTAATATATCTGATTGATGTCAGTTTGATAACAAAGGTGATAAGCGTCAATATTGGGTGAGATTGTGCATATAATTGCACCTGATCCACCCGCAGTGTGCATAAGGTATTGTGAAGTATTGCTGGGGGCGGGACCCTAGGTCAGTGGTAATTAGGCTGTGAACCTGACATCATAACTGAACCCGAGTTATTATCTGATGATAGCAATGCTGGTAGACCCACAGTTGTTGTAGCAGGGATTGTATGGATTTATATTTATGTAATATTAATCTGTAGAATCATATACAATGATATATATATATATATATATATATATATATATATATATATATATATATATATATATAGATATGAAGAGACACTGATAGATAGACAAGGAGATAAATAAATAGAGAGATTTGATAGATAATGAAGAGACTCTGATAGATAGATTAATTGGTTAGTATAGAGATAGATAGATAGATAGATAGATAGATAGAAAATGAATCGATAAATAGATAAATAATGAAGCGATATATAGATAGATAGATAGATAGATAGATAGATAGATAGATAATGAAGCGATGTATAGATGGATGGATAGATAGATAGATAGATAGATAGATAGATAGATAGATAGATAGATAGATAGATAATGTGATTGAAAGTTAACATAATGAGACGACAACCGACATACCTACCAAAATAAAGAGGGATACTGATAGAAGAAGAGGTAGTTATGTAAATAGGTGAGTATGTTTTCTCTATATTTATAAAGGTCTCCTGATAAATCATTGAACATATATACTTTGAATATGGACGTTTTTCTCTAACAATATTTAATTATCAGGATTTGATTCAAGTAAAATACCTTACATGTTTTGTTTTGTTTAACCTTTGATTATCATACAAACGTAAGGTCAAGAAAAATCGTTACAATTTCTTCTATGAGCCTTCAGGGATTGCGTGATAATGACTCTCTACATTGTATCATCTTTTATAGATTCAAGCATCGTTGTGGGCTTATAATCTCTTACAGTCTTTCGTCTGTCATCCATTTGCACAAATACGTTAGGTAATTTACCCGATGTTTCCCTCTACCGTTGTTGGCTTCATTATTTCCTGTACGTGTCAAATTCTCCAAACACTCTTTTGTGTCGCCTGAAAATGTTAAGAAATTATATCTGATTCTAAGGACAATAGTTTTTTTTCTCCATTTTCTACAAATCTTCCACACTGCTTCCACAATGACATCAGTTCACAACTTTATATTTATGCTGATCGATACAAATATATACTGCTGTCTTTATAGTAAGACTGATCGGTTCGATAAAGTGAAATTGGCAGCTAATTTCAAAATTTCTTTTCTTTGAATGTTCTCCTCCGCTTAATGGTGTTTTTCTTTCTCATATTCTCTCATGCTCAGTAAGCCATTACATCCTAGGGTATCTATTGCCCTGCCTGGGATTAAACTATTGAAAGGCAGGATTCAATACACGCGCCATCATTTCTTTCATTCCAATTCCAGATTTTATTTTGTGTTTTGGAATGGTTTATCTACAGTTTTAATTCTTGGAATACATGCTAGAGAATGTTTTTGTTTTGGCTCAAATCATTCCTATCCCAACTACGAAGTTCCTAATCTTGGAATAGAAACATAAAAAAGAGAAAGAAAGAGGAAAAAGGACAAAATTAATGAATAGCGAAAGAAAGAACGAAAGAAAAAACAAAGAGGAAATGAATGAAAGAAAGATTTTTTTTTTAAATCGAATAAACAGATGAAAGAAATAAGACAGGACGTTAAGAATGAATGAAGATAAAAAAAAGGGAAGAAAGAAAAAAAGTCGGAAAGAAAAAAGATTAAAAACGAACGAACCATCGAATGAACGAACGAACGAACGAAAAAAAAAGCGCGTAAGAAAGAAGGTAAATCAAGAATGAAGGAAGGAAGAAAGGTTAAGAAAGCACTATAAAAAGAAGGAACGAAGGAAGGAAAGAAAGAAAGAATAAAAGTAAGAAATGGAAAAAAAACAAACGAAAGAAAGATAGAAAAGAAAAAAAAGAAGGAAAGAACGTAAAGAAAGAAAGAAACAAAGAAACGAAGAAATGAGGAGAAAAACGAAACGGAATAGAAAACTAAGAAAGAAAAAAATTATTACAAGGTAACCAAAATTTCATCCTAGTCATACTCCTGATTCCTGACAGAAAAAGTTCAGTTTTGGGTTCCTCGTCTGACATGTCTCACTTTACAGACTGATATTATATTTCTATCAAATCTGGGCATTTATTAGATTCCGGTATTACAAAATTATTTCTAATTTTCACCTATTTTCATCGTTGTCCGCATCTTTAACGCCATATTTCAATGGCCCAGTTATTAAGAGCATTGGTTGATGTCAGCCAAGATGTGACTTGGCACAAATAGATATGAGTTCAATACCCGGCCAAAACATAGGAAACAAAAATTTGGAGATTTTGAGTTATGAAATAGACTTAACTTAATCATCTCAGAAATATGGACAGCTTTATAATTTATAAGAATAATTTTACATTAATGTGACCACCGGCTGCTCCCAAGTCAATAAAGCAGATATACACTTTACTATTGGAATTTTCGAAGAGAGTTACTCTTATTTTCCTTTTGTATCCAAAATTGCAGATAGCTAATATTTTAAAAATTAATGTAGTGAAAAGATTGGAAAATAAGAATTAGTTATACATACAACATTTGAAGTGTTACAGAAACATGATAGTTAATAAGGTAAAACCTATATTATAGAATCTATGTGAATAAATGCGAAATTTTAGCTCAATTCTCTCACGAATTCTGAGATTAAAAACACCCAGCCCTACTTTATAATAATTTACACACAAAATGCGCAATATCTATATTATTAACTAATTTGCATATTGATTTTGATAAAGTTTCTTTCATTAATTAGTTGTCCCTAATTATTGTTCTTTTATTCGAGAATCGTTTGGATTTTCATATTAAAAATAGGTCTATTTAGGTTTATCGTCTTATATAGTGCAGAACATTCTTTACAATTTGAATTTTACTTGACCTTAAACAAGTTGGCATCTATTTGTAAAACTTTCCTTAAATATAACAAGCCAATTTATGAATGAAATGTTAATTTAAAATTTTTGTTTCAAAGATTTCAAGTAGTGAATATATCATACTTTGCGAAGCGATAGCGAGCGGAAGAAGCCTTTTAGTTCATAATAAACTAAAAAGTGGTGTCAGTAATATTATTCAACGGAGGGAATGTGGGTGATTTAGTACTATGTAAGTGGCATGGCGTGTCCTTGACATGAAAGTTTAACATAGAGAGACCAGGGAATGTAGTTGGACCAAGAACTTTCCGTGTAAGTAGAAGTAGAACAGGGAGAGACTTGCCACACCCCGCCAATGGGAAACAATTTGTAACCAGCAAGGGTTAGGAGACGATTTTGGACTAAATCACGCCTGGAAATTGAGGCCTGGGCAGCTCCCGCTCAAATATGGCACAGACGCATATATGTTTTTTTTTTCTTCACCTATCACCTCAGATTCAGTCACTTTCCCATCGCCGTAATGTAGCTTTCCTCTGCATTTTCTATAAATACTTTCATGGTAATTGTTCTGAAGAACCTTCGTATTTGTAGCTAGAGTTTATGATTTAAAGCTTAATACTAAATTGGCGACAATCATTTTACTATTCAAATAACTAGATATAGCCGTAAGTTCTAAGTAAACAGTTTCTTCCCTAGAACTCCTCATTTGTGGTTATCTCTTTCGGCTTGTTTTACTCCAATAAATTTTGATTTTCAAAGAATTTACATTCAATCTCAATAGTTATGATTTGTCTGTTAAATTCCTGTTCTTTTATTGTTGTCTTTCTATAATAAGGTTTTTCTTTCTCGTATTCTTTTTGTCATAGTGGCTTTATTGTTTTGGGTAAAATAATTAAAAAGAAAACAATCAAAATAATATTTTTCTTGTCGTTTAAATTAACGGAGAGAAGTAATACATACACAGAAGTGAAAATTGCATCAGTATAAGCTCTTACTGAAATGGAAATAAACATGACAATACGAGAAAAGTTATAACGGTATACATAATTTATATTCCATAAATAGACATTATCCTTAGTTCCCTTTGTCAACTTATATTAAATCTTCAAACATTGCCTTTCACACATTTGATTATTGTTATTTATTTAAAACATAGCGTCTGTTTCACTGTTCAAATCCGTCGCTTAGAGTCGGTTTGTTTTCTGAGAAAATAACAAAAAAAAAAATCGACACACCAAGCATACAACTAATAATTGAATTCCGTTTAATGTTTTTGTTCTGTTCTAAAAATGATTGACTGTAGCAAATGACGACACAGTAAATTGACATCAGCTTGCGACATTTTTTTTTTTATACCGGAAAACTCTTCGCAAACCAGTTGACAAAATCAATCATCTTATTATTTTATTGATTTGGGGGAAAACGAGCTTTGAAAATTTTGAATATTTTAATCATAAATTTCATTTAATCAACAAACTTTGATACATTCTGATATACATATATCATATTAGTCTATATAAATTCTATTATATATGATAGAAGTATATATAGAGATTTAAAATGATAAAAATATAGTTTGAAGGTATTTCGTTGGTAAAAGTACTCAATATCATAGATAGAGCTTATGTAGAAATAATAGTGGATACTGAGTTCAACACCGAACAGCGACAGTCTCTTTCACACTTTAAAACAATATTCATGGTCCAACGCTATCTATATGGCTTGAAGATTACTTTGATTCATGAAACAGACTGTTACCGTTTGTTGTTGACCTGAGTAACCACTTTCAGAATAAATAATTATATACATACATACATACATACATACATATATATATATATATATATATATATATATATATATATATATATATAGCTTTCATTGAAGATGAAAGATAAACTGTGATCAAGCTTTTTATTACATACTACTTGCATGCGTACGTCAGATTTCTATTCGCAGTTGGCCTCTTTTTTATTATTAAGTTTCCATTATTTTAACCATTTTCTGCAGTGTGATGAGTGTCTTTTGTTGGTATTTTCTATGAGTATGAATCATGAATTCGTTTCCGTAAGAGGAATATTAATTCATAGATAATTTTGGTGATATATATTTTTGATCTTGCTGGTGAGTTTTTATTCTCGACGTTAAATTTGGCCCTTTTAATTGTTTGTAATAATTTACAATTGACTCTTTTTGTTCTGATCGACTAGATATTTCTTAATAAAGTTTCTAAAACTAATTCGTCTTGCTTATAACTGACATATTTTTATAGAAAATTATTATAATTGGATATCGGTACCACAGAGGTGGGGGATTATATGAAGAAACCGCTCGAGTGGAACTTCTCACTGATGGAATACGGAGGGAATGTGGGTGATTTATTATTATGTAAGTGGCATGGCGTGTCCTTGACATGAAAATTTAACATAGAGAGACCAGGGAATGTAGTTGGACCAAGAACTTTCCGTGTAAGTAGAAGTAGAACAGGGAGAGACTTGCCACACCCCGCCAATGGGAAACAATTTGTAACCAGCAAGGGTTAGGAGACGATTTTGGACTAAATCACGCCTGGAAATTGAGGCCTGGGCAGCTCCCGCTCAAATATGGCACAGACGCATATATGTTTTTTTTTTTCTTTACGTCCAGTCTTTCTATTGTTTACGCAAGAGAGATATGATTTAATTTCATTATCTGTAAGTTGCTTTTGGAAAACGTTATTGGCCAGCGTCTGTTTAACGTTGCTAATTTCGTTAAAGGATAATGGTCGAGCGGATAAATTATTCTCGTGTGGTTCATGTAGGTAAGTTTTATGACATCTATTAAAAATTTTAAAATGAACAAAATGTATTACAGTCATCTAACTGCAAAATCGCTTTAAGTAATGGAAGCCTTAATAACAAAAAAAACAAGAAACGAACTTTTAATAATATTAATTACGAAAACGGTCACAATATGCTGATTGTGTTCGAGAATTAAAACATCTATAAAGCTAAAATATATCTACATATTAAGACATATTATGACGTCCGTGTTAATGTCTAATAGATTATCCGAAGACGCTTGAACCAAAGATCATTTGGACAGATCTTATAGTGATTTCACAAGCGTAGCTTAGATGTGGCACAAGGCCGAATGTAGAGTGCACCTAGTGAAGATTGAACTCACTACTCAGTCGTAATTGTTCTAGCGAAACTTGCTTGCTAAATATTACATCGCCTCAACGTGTTCAAAAATGATTTTCTAAGCGTATCTTAAATGTGACACAAGTCTGAATTTATGGGCCACATAGTGAGGATCGAACTCACTCGGAATTGATCTAGCGATTCAACCTTGCTAAACATTACACCATGCTGAAGTGCCTTGGGACTGTTTTTATATACTCCATGTCCAGATAAGGAATATTACATTGATGGAAGTCAAAAAGGATTCCCTCATATATACACATCATACACACTGCCGAAGAACTAAAAGATAACATACACTTAACACACACATCCCAGTAACTTCACAAAAAAACACGGAGGCAATTCATAAGTCAGGAATCTCCCATCATCTACCTTAAAAACAACTTCAAAGAGACCGTTTGATCATCACAAGACTGGTCAAAACTAACGATAAAAACAAATGAAAAGTACAGTTAATGTTCATTTTCTTCAGAAACACTCATTCACACATGCAGTTCACTGCTATTAAACAACAAGAGATTTTTTTTCTCCTGATGATCGCCATGCTGATCGAAAATGTTCGAGAAACCTGTCGGAGTTACCTCCTCCTTCTGTCCTTGAACCAGCAGAGGAACAGGTCATTTCGACCTTGACCTCTCATTCATGCTCCTTACACACTGTTACCACGTCGGAGGGACTAGCAAATTCCCTTTTTAGTTAGGCTATATTACAAACCTAGTTGTAATATACATCTAGTCATTTTTTAGACCTTAGTTCTCTTTAGCTAACCTCGTAACATTTTATTATAGAGACTTTCCGGTTAGCTTAGCCAATTTCTCTTGCTGGTCCCCCTCGACACAAGACAGTGATTTCTCCCTATATTCTCGGGAGGCGCTCGGCGGCAACTTCATTGGCCAAGGACGCCGATCTACGGGCTGTGTATTAAGTTACGCTCCCACTTTTTTTTTGGTCTGCCAACTTGACGATAGTTGGGAACTTTCTTTCTCTCTCTCTCTCCTTCCCAACACGTCAAGTTGGCATCCCGGCAATGACAAACAACGAGTTGGCAACACGAACTACAGCAACAAGTTGGCACCCCGGCAACGACTCAGCTTCAACAACCAACAAAGATCATCCTGGCATCACTCAACATCAACAACCACCAAGCGATCATCCTGGCAACAACCCACATCAGCTTCAACCCCCCAACAACGATGATCATAGCAACTACCAACGCCAACCTCGACCATCAACGCCTGCACTAAAACTTCTGCAGTATCCAGCACTCCTGCAGCATCCAGCAGTTTCCAGCTCACTCCTGCAGCATCCAGCACCTCCACCAACTCCGCCCATCTTCATTTCCTTTTAGAATAAACCTCTGTATATCATACATATCCTCGTTCTGTCGTACATATTGTTTTCACTGTCAGATTTAATCGCGTCAAAAATGTCAGCGGGCCTCTTGTGACCTCGTTCACCCCTTTCTGTGAAACGGGGCCGCTCTGGACCGCCCGCTACAAACCTAAATGAAATAAAAAAAATACTAATATACAACCCAGTGTGTCTGAAAACTTTTGTTTTTTCTTATTTATTTACTTATTCTTTATATTCTATTTTGTATATTTTTATTTATTCTATTGGGTTTTCGATTTTGGGGTAACTTTAGTAAGTTTTATCGTTATATAGCAGTTATAGCTATTTCATCGTTCAATTTTTGAATTGATTGTTGTAGTCTATTCTAACGGTTATTTTGGCGGGATTGGTTTGTTAAGTTGCTTATTGTTTACTTTATTTATTTGGATTGATTATTTTTACTTGTTTTTATGGATTTATTTTTATTCATGCTATTTCGTTTATTTTAACGGGAGTGTTTGTTAATTTGTTTAGTATTTGCCTGGGTTGATTTTTTACTTGTTTTTTATATTATTGTGTTTATTTTTATAAAATATATTTATTAAGTAATTAGTAAAAATTTATTTTCGTGTCGGCATTTTGAAAAGAGCTCAGATCGTTTATTTAGTAATTTATTTTGTTCTGGGAAGTTAATAATTGGTATTTTTCCCTCTAAGCAAAGTTTGCAGGTTATGGATTGATTGTTGCAGGCTGTTTTTTTTCTTATTTTCCATGCTTTTGGCGTGATTTTTATTTTGTTTGTAATTTCCCAGATATACTTACAAAGCATTATGCTGTTCGCGTATTTACTATTTGTAAAATACGCGAACAGAAGAATGGATTACGCACAATGCACCACTGACCAAAATAGTAGAGAAAAATCAAACACTCGAGGCCTGACGATTACGCCTAGCATGAAACAGCCTGTAGCCTCTGAGTGTTGACTTCAATGTTCATATATATATATATATATATATATATATATATATATATATATGAAGTAAGAGAGACATAGCCGCTTTTGTCTTAGTGGCTCAAGCTCCAAAACACTCGGTAAAATTATGAATTCCTCTCTGTGCGCGCCGCATCTAGGCAGGTATTGAATAATAGGGTAGTCTGGGCTACTTATCCTTGCTTGTAAACACGCCTTGTAGAATGAGAACTGTTTATTCAAAACCTGGTCAATTTTTTTGCAGTCTCTGTGAAGTAATTACCTGTATTCCATTACGTAAAATGTGGTTTCTTCTCATTTGGCATTTACCACTATAATTAAATCGCTTGTATATTTTGTCTAACTGCTCGTGGTGTAACACAGCGCTACTTGTCCTTCATACACCGGAAACTACGTGAGGGTACATTACACTCAATCGCCCAAACACACACACACACAATCACTCACACACACACACCTATATATATATATATATATATATGTGTGTTGTGTGTGTGTGTGTGGACTGGTGTGTTGCAGGTCGATTGCTGATGGACTGGACATGTCAGTGATGGTCATACTCGCTTTGTGAGTCGACACCCAATATACATATATATATATATATATATATATATATATATATTATATATATATTCTCTCAGATACTCTGTGTTTATCTAAAGATAAATATGGTTAAATTCACCTTCATCTCTAAGGGTAGAATTTCCGACTGACGACAATTCTCCGGGTTTCGATTCTAGCTAGTTAGAAGTAAGCGGACGTCTAGCCCCACTGATGAGCAATGATGCAGCGAAACAGTCTGTCTGTGCATTACAATATATATACTCCTGAAAACATTATTACGGTTGAGCCCTCTGGGGAGGAAGTGTGTGTTTGTAAACAATGACTTTTACTGCTGATAATGCAAGACTCTTCGGTAAAGCAAATCAATTTCTCTCAGTCACTGTGTATTTATCTAAAAATAAATACGCTTAAATTCATCTTCATCCCCGCCGTGCTTCAGAGTAGAATCTCCGACTGATGCGAATTCAGCCGGGTTTTTATCCTCGCTCTGACGTCTCGCCACACTGATGAACTGTGATACAGCGAAACAGTCTGTTTATGGATGATTATATATATCAGTAACCACTGAAGATTACACGGACAGGTCCGCCTATGAAACTCTTTAGCCTGGATTTTGAAAGTAACATCAATCACCTAAGTTATTTTCCTTATATATATATATATATATATATATATATATATATATATATATATATATATATTACAGTAAGGTCCATCATTTACAAGGCCTGGGGGGCACTTATTAGTAGGCCACTTTTACGTAGAAGAGTGGAAGATAGCAATTAAAAGCCTAGAACAGATTAAGATTGTAGTGATCGGGGAAGCATCCTGTTTGGAACTGATTCCGCAGTGGAGTTGTTCGCGGGAAGATTCTGATGGAATACGCAGGGTATGTGGGTCTTTTGCTACTATGCAAGTGACATGGTGTGTTCTTGACATGGAGGTTTAACACAGAGAGACCAGGGTATCTTGTTCGGCCGAATACTATCCATGGAATTAACGGTACAGCAGCGAGAAGCTAGACACATCCTGCCAGTGGGATTTGAGATTTGAGCGTGGAGAATAATTCGTCACCCACAAGGGCTCGAAGACGATTATGGACGATAGCAAGGCTGTAAATTGTCGTCTGCCAATTCCCGCCCAAATATGGAAGCAGTACTCCAGAATATAGAGAATAGCGGGAGTAGTCAAGTACTTACTGGAATGGACAGGGAGCCGACCATTTTACCTGTAATCTTAACAAGGGATCGTATGTACACGTTCTACATATGGTCGGAGCTTTGAGGCCAAACAGTCTTTCAAGGCACAGTGTACCTTCGTCCATCCTGATTGGTGGTAGTTCTGGGTCAGATTGGCGATGATGTATTAACTAGACTGGTCTTTGAGGCAATTAAACAAGTTTTACCCATTGGGTAGTTTGTGCAATATTGGAAGAGAGATCAGACACCAATCTCTGACCATCAAGAATTTTAATAGTGCGCTTGTATATACACGTAACATCGGCATATATGTTTCTAAATGAAATGAGTATATACTTAGGCATACCATTTATGTAAAGCAAAAGAGGGTTGATCAGAAGAGTGACCCTTGGGTGAATCCTGCGTTGACCACTAGGGTTCTGGAGGAGGAATCATTGATAACTACCTTCAAAGACCTACATGTGAGGAAGGATTCCCTGGTCGCGAAGTCTCCTCCAGTGATTCCATAAGTGAAGAGCTTGTGTTGTAAACATTTGTGCCACACCTTGTTGAAGTGCTTCGAGATATCTAATGCTATGGTCCTCGAGGTGTATATGTTGTCAACTCTCATTCTGAATCATGGTATTTAGGAAGTCGGCAGTGGATGGGGCCGATCGAAACCCATACTGAACGTCACTGAAGTGGCTGTCTTTTCTAGGCGCTCGATGAACTTATTCATTACTGATGATACTGAGGAGATTGATGACCGCGTTCTTGAAAACCGGGCATACACGAGACACATTTCAAAGGCTTCGAAGGATTTCTCCTTCAAGCAGCGGTTGAATGACTTTGCATATATGTTCTTTGTCGTCGAGGTAGAGACTGAGATCGAGGCGAACAAAATTCGCTTTGTCTTACGAGGAAGATATGATATCGGGGGCCAATTATAATTGTGCGCACATCCTCTTTATTACCTCTGTTCATAATTCGATTGTTGCTTTTCCAGAATTCACGGCATTTAATTTGTTTCATTTCAACGTTGTTCTGAACTGCTCGTGCGTAGCTGAACTGGGCGTTTTCTATAAACTTTTTGCGGAGTTTAAGGGCAGTTCTGAATGCAGTGAGGGCCTAAACTACAGCGTTCCTCTCGATAGATATTGAAGTAGTGGTTTCGGTGAGTTATTGCTGCAGTCTATTCAGTGGTGAACCAGGGTGGACTCTTTGGTTTCCATATATATATATATATATATATATATATATATATATATATATATATATATATATATATGTGTGTGTGTGTGTGTGTGTGTGTGTGTTTGTGTATGTGTGTTTGTGTGTGTGTGCCTGTGCATTATTATTTTATTCCCTTTGATTTCTGATGTATAATTTCTTTCCGTTTCCCAAACCGAGGCGTAAGGTCAGAAATGTCATCACGATAGTTTCCTCTGAGCATTTTTGAACTAAGAAAAACAAATAAAAAAAAACGAAAAATATCTAATATCACACACAGTACATAGATAAAGCCCTTTGTTAGGTGTGAGGTGTACTTGTGAGTGCAAATTCATTATTAATATTATTATTATTATCATTATTATTATTATTATTATTATTATTATTATTATTATTCATATAAACGCTATGCTTACCAGAGAGAATTGTTTGGGTAAAAATCGGCGTTTTATTAAACAGAATGATTAATATCAACCGCTAAGTTTATTCGAGCGTATTAATAAAGGAAATCAAAAGTATATATTGTAAAAGAATAAATAAGAGAAAATTATTTTAAAAATATTTATGTATGGGCACGTGGCGGGTTGGTTAGAATGCTCGCATTCTGACCATGAGGTCCAGGATCCATGAAGGAGTCTTGCTGATGTTATTGAACTGGAGGGGTCGATCCCAGCGTGTAGCACCTTTGGAAAATACCTGAAAAAAATACCACGGGCTGACCCATGCTTCATGTTTATATATATATATATATATATATATATATATTCAACATCTACATTTCTGAGATTAAAAATTATTATTTACAAGTCATATTCGGACTATTGTCCTCATATTTGTATTGTTATCACAACGTTTAGGTTGTTGTGACCTTCTTCGCGCATGCCTGACTTTGGATGAAATGGAAACATCTAATAATGGTTATTCATGTATGAATGGACATTGGTAGTCGTCAAGCCATGTCGATTGATGTGAAAAGACCGATCAGGGAAGAGCACTAGAGTGTTAGACGCCTGAATGAATCAGCTTATACGCTAGGCTATCAGGAACCCCTTAGTGGGTCTAGCACAGAAATAAATGCAATAAAGACGCCGCTAATAACATAAAAAATGAGAGCATGCCTTCAGAAGCAGCCGAAGACAAACATGACAAGCATAGCAAAGATGACGACAATAGTTCAAATGTAAACAAAGCAAATAATTTCTGTTCTCTGACTTATTTCTCTATACGTTTCTACACATTGATCTAGAAATTTATACAAGCTAGCCGTTTCCATATGAAGATTAATCGATTCTATTACATATTAATTTCTCTACTCTCGCCTATAAATCGCAAAGTTGTTAGAATTCCTATTAACTTTCGTCATGAATAATTTCCGTTTCAATTTGACTCTTCAAAAAGTAAATTGCAATTACATTTTATTTTAATATATTTTTGCTATCAATGAAACAACTTGTTGTCACGTATCAGAGAGGTCTTCCATCTCAGTAGGATTCCATACGTTTTGGTCTCTGTCTATAAAAGGACACACGGCAACGTTGATAAAGGCGTTAGTTAGATCCAGTGACATGACCCAGAGTGTGAGTTCGATACCTGGTTAAGGCAGTGGAGAATTAACAAGCGATAACCGACATCCATTAGACGTGGAACTAGAACAGTCTAACCCAGTGAGCGAAATAAAGGGTTCTGTTCGACATTCTAACCACCTGAAGGAGGCCGGAGCGTACAACGGCCGTACGTTGTGATCAACATGGCGACAAAGATGAGGACAATAGTCCGAATAATATAAATATTGCCCATAGGTTTTGACGCAAAGATATCATTTCAAAGGATTCTTGAATCTCATTTGCTTTAGAATTTTTTCCTGTATCGAAATATTCTGTAACGATCAAAAAGCAGATTAATCAATTGATACAAATTAATGTTAATATGGCAGATTTGGCAAAACACACCAACCTAGTCCCAGTTCTTTTTTATTATTATTATTCTAGGTGCATGTGTTAATGAATTGTCATGGAACACTATATTTTCCTATTGATGAGCCTATAAACACGTTGCAGATTCTGAACGAAAAGAATTGCATTTGTTATTAAAATTGTAAGAAATCTAAATGAATAATACACCAATCATCGCAGGGCATTAGCAATATTCTCTTGTAGTTTGTTGTAGGGATTATTTCTTGTAAATCCACTAAATTAAACGCTGACACTTGTATATAATTCATTCTTCATCGATTTTATGCTGTATTTATTTAAGAGATAGTTTGAATAATACTCTCGTCATTACAATTTTCTCTTAAAAACAGAATTTACATATTACAGAGTGAGAATTTTTATGGATTTCCCTTTATTTCTGTAACCTCACTGGCGCCTTTCTAATGCTCTTACCTATGTATTTTTATATTCAAATATATACATTATAAATATTATACATTACTGTCAGGTTCGTTATATCCGCTTATGCACAAATATCCTTGGAAAAGTTATGAATGTATCACTTCTCCCGCCAACTATGGGTTGAAATACTGGGCAAATGTAACCTTCGCAGGCAAACAGTCGCAGAAAGAAAAAGGCATCATATCGCGGGAAAATCTTCTACCTAGTCATGAATCGAAAGAGACATGATTGTTCAAGCCTGTATAAAATATGACACTGAATCGACTGCCTGACATGAATTTTATAGAGTTCAATCTCTACGTATAGATTTTTATATTTCTCTAACTTAATTTTGCAATTATATGCACTTAAATATGCACTTCAGTCCCTTCAATTTGATACTTCTAAACCTTCATTTATCCTTGAAATTTACTTTGGTTTCTGTTGATTAAAAATTGGAAAGATATTGACACTGAAATTTCTGTACACTTATGCAATAGCGGAACCTTTAATTTCCATACACATCTAGATATTGAAACCGTTTTTTTTTTAAATTTTATTTAATATCTTTGATCTATCAAACATATAGTAGGAGATAACTGAAATATCTATCTGATGTACAATAACTAAAGTCCTCATCGATCAAGTGATTGTATATTGAAATGATGAAAGCAAGGAAATATTCACAAATCACAAACAATCAATCTAGGGCAATGGATCGTTTCTCTGAGAGAATTCCGATTGTCACAAGATGGTATTACAAAGATTTGTAGACAATCATGTTCCCTGCAAAACCAACTTTTTATATCCGCTGTTATGTTTTTTTTCGGCATTGATATTATTTTATTAAATGTCTATTAAAAAAATAGCTCGTTATTTGAGTATATTCCTTATATTTCATTTTTAAAATGATAACAGTTCTATAAGAATCATATGTCTTTTTCATTTTCAATAAATTAAAGGCCCGACAGCCTGTCGAGGCAGAGGGTTACTAAATGAGGGTGTTTTAGAGGAGGAATTAAGAAGTTAGGTTTATGATGCTTTTTTTTTAAGAAAAAAATGTTAACCCTAATCTTCATTTAGATGAGAAAGCATCCCCTTGAAATTTTGGTTCACAAAGTAACAATTATTAGGAAGAAGGTGTTCGAGTAAAGCTTCATTTTTCCTAAGAGTATTTGAAATAAAATGAAGATGATTTGTTTCAGTGTATCTGGCATAGCGTGTCATGGCTGAGAAGGTCAGAAAAAATTGAAACTGAAGAATATGGCTTGCCAAAACATTTGCCATAAAAGTTGTAGTAAAATGGGGATAGGCTTACGACGTTTTGTCTTTGTGAAATTGGTTATAGAAAATAATTCATTACGTAAAAGGCTGAATATCACTATAACATTTGGTAAGTGAGATCCGGGAAGATCCAGCCAAGGTAAGACAACATTGCGCTATATTTGGTGTGAACTGTTATTTGTCAAATAGAACATCGCGATAGGAACCACGAACTTCCTATAGTACTACAAAGAACTGATTCTTTGCCAAGCATCTTTAGCGATGGATCGTATATATGAGTCGCGCTTGAGCCCCAGGTGAGTTATTTGTCCCCTTTTCGGAGTTCAAAGTAAGTATCCTGCTTGGTAGTATGATCTTCCATCATGATAGGCAAATATGTAGTGTATGTTTGGTGATGACGAAAGGTTGGAGCGGAATGAAAACTTATTCATTTATGGGTCAGTAATATAAAAAAAAAACCCATAAAACCGCACGAACCATACACAGGAAAAAGTCTTGCCACTGTTTTACCGAGAGGGAATTTTTTGCATCCGAAACAAATGAAAAACTCAATAATCGATGGAGGGAGAGAAATATGCTGGAAAACGAACTAAATGTGTATGATAAAACAAAAGCGTAAGAAACATTAACTAACCTAAGAGTAACAAAGCTCAACCTAGGATCAGTACCCAAGTGGATTCAATGACACTTTAAGACTGAGAAAATTCACTCAAGTTTGACTCCTTCCACACGGAGCAAACAGGCCCCATTTGCACGAAAGAACATCTAACTATTCAGTTCAGTTTTTGCAAGAAATTCATATTTCTATTCCAATTTGATTAGCGCTATTCACATTTCAAATGAAATTGTTAGTTAAAAAAATCATCCACTTTTGAAATCTTTCTCAACGCGTTTCGTGTTTTTTTTGTTTTTTTGTTTTTTTTCATGGAAGGGTTTTCCGTTCTAATAAATTATTTGAGCGGGGGTGCGAATAGGGTAAATGTTACTAGGATGAGAAATCAGCTCGAGGAGTTCAATTTCTGAACGCATCTCTTACGTTTACTTCGTACAAATACCCCTGAGAAATGGATGAATATATTTCTTCTCCCTCAGGTTTGGGTTAATTAGAAGCGGAGACTCGGTTCATTTGACGTCTTTCTTGGCCAATGAATACTCTGAATGTAAAACCGTAGAGAAGGCAAGTAAATTTTATTAGATTTAGGAGATGCAATTTTGTTTAATCTTTTCAGATAGAGCAGTATCAATTTTTTTCGTGCTTGCATATTTAAATGAGCACTGGTCTTACGAAATCAGCACAAACATATGCTACCCCGCTATCTACAACCACATTCCTACTATGCTAACTACAACCACATTCCTACTACGCTATCTACAACCACATTCTTACTACACTATCTACAACCACATTCCTACTACACTATCTACAACCACATTCCTACTACACTATCTACAACCACACCATGAATACAAAAGACTAAATAAAATCCCATAACTGTAAAAACTTCCCTTCAAACCCAAATATTTAGAACAGAGGAAAAATATACGAAACAAATAATTAAATATATAAATAAATTTAAATTAAAAAAAAATGAAATAAATAAATATAACAAATAAATAAAAAAAAGTCATCCAAAATTTATAACTGTAAATAGCTTAAAGCATTAGCAGTTTTTTTTACGGTTTGTCATGCTTTTATCGGCTATTTCAAATCGAAATATGTTTTGGATTGTCAGAATAATAATTTTTGCGAGTGAATACTACGTTAGCAATCGTTTGAAAAAGACCAGGATTTTTGCAGATAAAAGTCATAATGTTTATAGCTGGATAGAGGAGTTGAGAATTTGCACGTAAATAAATTCGAACACAAGTCACTCATTTCTGATATTCTTGGTATCAAGAAAAATCTCTAGGTAGTGTCCTTTCTTCCTCCCCTCTCCTTAATCCCCCAGTGAACTATATATAGATACGGTGAAAGTAGTAGCGACACATGTTAAATTGGCAGTCACTATTTCAGTATTCTGCGTCTTCCGTTCACACTGTTCATGTACGTATATTGTTATAATTCATGTATTTTTTTTTGTTCGAGTTTATTAAGGGTCATCTGTGGCTCACACGAGGAATTAAATGCGAGGTCATTGCTGTAAGTTCGACTTGACATTACGTATAACCACTTCACTGATGCCTATATGTCTGCCCAGTTTAAAACTGCTCGATTCAGCTCAAAAACTAGCGAATATGAGAAGTGCTATTTGACATTCTATTTGCGCTGTACGATTTCCGACTCCGTCGTCCACCCAGTTAAGAAACGCACTTTCCTCTCGTATTTAACAAGCGCCAACGGGAATTGTCGAAAAATCAGCGGGTCAACCATCAGCATGATCAGCCTTTTCATCATCGTTGTGGCTGTAAAACAATCAACGCTTGGCTAGTCTTACAAAATGGCCAAGTGATATTTTCTGATTTTCAACTTGTATCATTTGAGTGTTAGATTTTAACGCAGGACATGTATTGACGTGTGTCTCAATTTAATTGAAAATCTTATTGCTACAGTAGCTAAGATCCGTTCGTGATCCGGTGATTGATAGAGGTGAAAATGTTGATAAAATTTCCTATATGCGAGATGCATGAGCCGGTGGAAGACGTGTGCTGGAGGAAGAAGGGTCATTGGGAATACAAGTTTTCCTCTTTGCATATTTTGAATGTATATTGTAGAAATATCCAGCCGCATAAGAAACAAATCTTTGTGATGTCAACGAACACTCGTTGCCACTTATGTGATGTCAACGAATATCTGTTGTCATTTTCGTAATGTTCGTTGTAGTAGAGACTTTGTAGTCGCAGATACAACTATAGTAACGCTGTTGAACAAGTCAGAGGCCTTCGAATAACACACGGGCTAATAGTACTTGCTCGATAATACTCGTTCGAAAAGTAACCACCAAATAGTTATCCGAATAGTAATCCGTATTGTGATCAGTATAGAGAAATAGTATAGTGAATAATATAGAGAATAGCGATCCATATAGTAATAGAGTGTGACGTCGTCCCCCCTGGTCGCAGCGTCGACTGTGTCGTTCGATCCCGCTCGCGACGCCAGCTGTTCGCTCCTCGCTGCTCCAAGTGTGACGTTCTAATCCTTTGGTTAGATGAATACCAGCCTCGTCGTTCCCAACCCGCTTCCAACGCCTGGTTACCAGGGTAACTGCACTGATCTCCGGTCTGCCTACCCACGTTGTGATTAGATCTTAGACAGACGGGATCAAACAGGGATTGGGCCGTATGCAAGCTGAGTCCAACGGGGGTGATAACACACAAGAAAAATGAAAACTCACAAGGTCAAAATTATTGAAGAAAAAGGTAACAACTTTTTATATCTAATTGCTCGTTACACAAGATTATTCCTACCTCCCGACCCGTTCTGTGGACCGTGGCACCACGCTTCTACTATACAACTTTAAGGCTTCGAGTTGCTTGCTCTCTCGAAATTTGCATTTCGGAGTGTGGTTTGGTTTCAACACTGGGCGCTGATCTCTACCTGTCGTTCACAGCTGATTTCTCTCGCCGTCCGTGGCTGCAACTAAAAACTCTTCTCTTCAGAGTCTGAATTATTGTTCACTCATCTCCGCCGTCAGTGCCCGAATTAACTTCTTCTCTTCGGAGTCTGAATTACTGTTCGCTCATCACCGCCGTCAGTGCACGAATTGGCTTCTTCTCTTCGGCTTCGGTTGGACGAGCTTATTCACTTCGGCTTGGGTTGGACGAATTTCTTCATTTCGGTTTGATTCCAACTTCTCCACTTAGGCCAAACGGGCTGCTTCACTTCGGCTTCTCTTGCCCGCAAGGGGGCGAATGAACCGGGCCCGCCGCCCGCGCTCAAACTCCATCGCTGTCCGCGCTGCAACTGCAACTAATTTCTGTCGGTTGGGGTCCTGCTTTTATTGAGGCAGTCAAAAACTGGGGTGGGTCTGTCGGCGCCAGGCTTTTCTTGATAAACCATAAATACGTATTATTTCTGATTAGGGATTTTCCATTTTCGGTAACTTACTTTCACTCCTACTTCCTTAGTGTGCCTCTGGGGGGGCGTATACCCGCTTCCCCTGGTCCCTCGTATGTCAGGTGACCGCTCTCGACCAATGGGGTCCTGGTCGGGCATCTTTCCTCCTCCCTCGCACATCATGTGACCGCTTTCGGCCAATGAGACTCTGGTCGGTATCTTTCCTCCTTCCTTCGTGACGTCTTTAATCGGGCGTGGACAATCCGTGGCTTTGTTCTGGGGGAAGAAACACCTTGCTTAAAGAAACAAAAATTTAAATTGTCCTTTTCGTATGTGACCGAAATGACGATCCCGGTTTCTTTTACACGCGGTATTTGTCAAACATTTTATCGCTAATTGGATACGATCTAAGAAAGGTATTTCCCAGAGTGAGTGGCGTTAACGTGAACTAATAAAAATATTTCACTTTTTTTCTTTCGCTCGGAGCTTGTTAACAAAAATCTTAATTATCTCAAAAAAAGCATTTTCTAATCATCATCTTGTGTGGCTGTATTTTCAATTCTGGAATTGTCTGGGTTCTCGTATTAATGGATTGTCTGTATATCCTTAGATAAACTTCCCACCTGTTACCTATCATATTTTTTCCATTGTCTCTAAACTTTATTTCTTCAACCAAATTGATAACAAACTTCCATCCTCCGCGGACACGGAAGTAGGTCAGGTGTTTGACCGACATCTGTTATGTATCAATCGCGCCTGTGCTTATGACCGGGTTTTCGTATTATATTTTTCTTTTTTCTTTCCTTCCTTTTCTTCTTCTTTTCTTTCTTTCTCCCAGATCGCTTGAATGTAAAGAAAGAATTATTCTCAAAACCCAAATATTTTTCAACTCTAAATAATTATCAAATGGTTGACAAACCGTAAAAAACAAATCGTATATTTATGAATATTTCTCTTCAGCCTGCCAACTTATGCATGGTGCCACAGAGGATAGAATAGAAAGAGTGATCGTTTAGACGCCATACTGATTCCTATTCATGCGTTTCCTCTATGGTCATGTGATCTACTTAATTCAATAATGGCATCGCATGCGTTTGCTCACTGGCGATCTATGTTCAAACCCAAGTGTCGACAGCGACAATTTATTCCTATAAAACACAAATGAAACCCCATTTTTCATGAGATCGAGAAAGTAACCACTTTTGATTAGGACACAAATATTTCGCTTATAGTGATCCTATAAAAAAAGTATAGACTTATAATTTTCGATTTAATAATTCGCTTTTAGTTATCAAATAAGATTGATCATTAAATTATTATATGAAGAAAGTACTCGCTTATATTTATCACATAAAAATTCGCTTATAATTATAAATGAAAACAATTTCCATTAAATTAGCGCGTATAAATTAATTCGCTTATAATTATCAAAGAAGTCGCTTATTATTATCAAATCGAACAATAACACACTTAAAATGATTATATAAAGACAGGATAATCTTTTTTTAGCTTCTGTATTAAGAACTCGCTTATATTTATCGAATTGATTTCTATTAAATTATCATCTAAAGAAAGGATATACTTATAGCTTTTGCATTAAAAATTCTCTTATAGTTATCAAACAAAATGATTTCCATGAAATTATCATGCAGAAAAGACTTCGCTTATAGCTGTTTCATAAAGGAAGACTTCGCTTATAGTTATCGATTATAGAATGAAATCGCTTATAATTATCAAATCATAAAGAATTCGCTCATAGCTATGAAATCAAAATAACCCGCTTATATTTATCAAGTCAAAATAATCCGCTTAACGCCTTATACACTGTGGCATGTGTCCTAGGTAACAAAATCTCTTGAGCCGACCAAGCATAGAAATGAATACAATATGGGAACCAGTAATAAAGAGTGCAATAGAAAATCGATAATTATTAACAACAATTGCAGTTATAACAGCGATAGTTATAACAACAATTGCACTATGAGCTCTGGTAAAAACATGCAATGATAACAGCAAAAATAGCAATATGAGCACTGGGAAAAAATGGTTCCTGAAGACATTAGGTTCATAACATCCAGAAATTTATACACAGATGTCGCCAAGGACTCATGGCACAGTGGCTAGATCCAGTGACAGGGCCCAAAGAGTGCGATTTCAATACCTGGTTAAGGCAGTGGAGATCTTGCAGTGGAGAATTAGCAGGAGATACCTGACATCCATTAGACATGACTCGTGGAACTAGAACAGTCTTCTCCATTGAGCGAAACAAAGGGTTCAGTTCGACATTCCAACCACCTAAAGAAGGCCGGGGCGTACAAACGCCGAAACGTTGTGATAGACATGGCGACAAAGATGAGGACAATAGTACGAGTAGTGTATATTTTATTGCTTCCAATAAGACTCTCTATATACGAGGGGAATTCAAAAATTATCCGCACTATCCGTCTAAATATATAGAATGATTCTGTTTGTTTGTTTAACTGCATATCAATTCCTTATGGGTTATTTAACGCCAACATTTAATTTTTCTTTGGTGATTTAAAGTAATAAATATACGATATGTTATTCTGCTTTAACAACTGAATACATGGTAGATGATACTCAGCTTTTGCGCTTATACACGTTGTTGTGGGCATTGTTACTAGAGGTGGTGATGTGTGTCTTTTATGTTATAGATTTTTTGAAGTTATACTTTAGAATATAATTTGATTTCTTTAAGAAATAATAGGATATTATATATGATTAACGTCATGAAAGATTTCTTTAATTTTGGCTGTTTTTTTGGTGAGTCGATTATTTTGAGCGGCATATCAAACTCTATGGATTGTTTAATGCCGAAATCTAAATATTTTGGGCTCATTAGTATGCCTTCCAATCCAAATGTATTGGTAAAAAAACTTCAGATAAAAGGTATTGTTCGTCTTGTTTTATATAAAAAAAAATGCATTGATGGTATTTTTACTATAAAAGTGTTATTGTATCATAACGATAATTGTATAAATCTTTTTACTATAAAATTGTATTGGGAGGTGCTCACTATTTTCCCATACCTTGGAACTTAATGTAAGCTACAAAACCGATTCGACGTGTACATGGGAACAAAAATCAAGATGTAGTTCCAACCTCCTCAAAACCAAAAGAGGACTTGCGTCCTAATGTTGTTTATCATCATACACAGAATTGTCTAAAGATATGTTATGACGAAAGTGTGGATAATTTTTTTTCATATTTCCAGTCCATAGTATTCTTTGTATCATTCTCTCGAAATGCATTTCTGTGGCCTAAGACTCGTTAATTTTGGGGGACCTTATAGATCATTTACTGGCCTATAGAAAGATCAATAGTGCATAATATTCTATCGTTTTTTTTATTTTTCGTTTTGCCTTGTTTCATACGAAATATTTCCTGTTTCTTAATACATTGGTCAGCTTTAGGAAGGCAACTTTCACTCTTCCAATACGCCTTCGTTGTCACATTTTCCATTCGATTTTAAACATTTCTCCGATATTTAAATTTTCGTACTCGTTTTATTCTTAGTACGCATCTTTGGTGGTTTCTTGGTTTAAAATCCATGCTTTCTGCATTCTTACTATTGATGTTTATTCGCTTCTCTTTACCATCTTGTCTAGGAGTCCATGTAAGTTTTTTCTGTCTCTGTTATCAGCACTGTGTCATCTGCATGACGCACGTTGTTAAAATAAATTATGCTGGTGTTTCTATTTCTGTCAGTCTGCTCGCTGTAAAGTTTAAATAAGTCCGGTAAGAAGACACATATACGTGTTACACGCCATTCTCTTTTGGTCTGTTCATCGAATTCATGTCTGTCCTTATGCAAGCGATGAAATCCCGATATAACTTCTACATAATTTTAATATATTTTCCCAAATTGCCTAGCAGATCAAATTCTTCTGTGCCGTATCTTATTCACAGATTTTGCATAACTATGAAAAATAAGTATAAATCCTTCTGCTTTTTCAATGAATTTTTATATAATTTTGATCCTATCTATTATATTTTTATTCCAGTGTCTTTAATGAAACCTCACTATTGTCCACTGCTAATTATACTAATTATTCCTTTGTTTTTATTTGGCTGGTTTATGATCATTGAATACTGTCTGATGCATAGTAATGAACGGTTTATTTGTTTATGTTTGTAAGAAAAGGTAAAGGGTATAATTATTAGCTTTACAACTAATACATACCTTCTTGTATACTTACTGAAGTTTGGTTGGTATAAAAGATGACAGTGTTTAAGATTCAGGAAGAGATATTCAATTTCTTGCAACAGGTTCTGCCACAAGAACGAAAGAGAAGGCCTGGAGGTATGGAAGGCTGCTGCTTGTACATTTTAAGTTAGTGATAAGCCTGTCATCTTGAAAACATGCCTGAATCCTCGGTTAACTATCTGTCAAGTGTTTTGCTGAAAGCATTTCTATTGCTTTTAATGTCCACGTTGAATGAATTTATAAAAAATTACTAGTGTTTTCTTTATCAGTACAGATAACGACCAGTCAATAGAGGGCGAAATCCTCATTCAGTATTTTTAATCGTGATAATGGTTTATTTTACTTCAAATTTATTCGATGTAGGATTTTTGGCAACTAGCAATATTCGTAGCATTTTGCCTCGTGGTCCTTGTTTTGGAAACGTACAACGAACATATAGGGAAGAGTTTTCGTCCAGGATAATTTGATAAAAGCTAACCATATGATAGAGTATACAAAATTTATTTAAGAAGAAAATTTTGTGTGGCTTAAAACATTTCTTAATACCCCCACCTCCGTATTTCTTTTATTATTTTAAAGTTAATCAAAAGTATAATCTAATCTGACTCATGTATACATTCCAGGACAATTAAACAACTTAGAACATAACATAAAAACGGTGATAATGGTTGGTATCCATCTTATACATTTTTTTCTAAATAAACAAATTTTTCGTTCAAATTCAAATTTATTTCCAAATTTTCTCATATTTCTTATCTTAACCTATTGATACCCTAACAATAATACATTCCTAAATGTAATCACACAATCTATAACCAGTGAATATATATTCTTCAGTTTGAATTTTTAAAGAAAATCGTGGGATAATGGCCGCATCATTTTGTAACACCTGTTTCTGTACGATCCTCGAAATTATGCAACATCAAGCCTTTTTTTTACAACTCGCGCACATACATACAGCGTCTGATAATTTCAAACAGTCACCAATCGAAGGGCTGACAGGTCTCGACGTTGCTTAACTTTGGTGATCGTGCAGGAACCGCTGTTTCAATGTTATACAGCTAGTGAGAACATGACATATCTTTCGAATGAACTGATAAATAGGATTCATCTGGATTTGAATGGTTCTTTCTCCTAATCTGATTACCAACCAAGGCAAAACGTCACAGCCTGCTCCTCTATTTAACTATTTATTTGGATTTGTCATAATCTCTTAAGCGCAACCCCACCTTCAACTATTAATTAATTAGTAAGACTTGTATTAGTAAATTATAATTAACTAAAAAATTCTTTCAATGTAAAAAAAATATTTGCTGGCTTTAAATAACCTGCAAAGGGTTGATATGCCATAGAAACAAACCAGGCAGTCAAAAACAAATTAGTGCATTCCCCTTATTATATATTTTTTCATATCCACATTCCGACAATTGCACTTCGGTTTGTGGTTTCTCTTCCTTTTACGTAACAACGTTTCTAATAGACGCATTCGATAGCCTTGAGATCTATACAAATGCTTATTTATTTATTTGCGCGCTTAAGACTCAGACAACTACTGAGCATATTATAACAATATATGACAAAAACATAAGTTATGAACTAGGGACTGTTTCCTTAAGACCTCATTGCTTAATGTTCTGCCCATGATATTCTCAGCATTTCCCAGCAGAACATTTCAACCCTTTCTTATCACTTCTTTACATCTGAAGAGATTGTACGGAATTCACTGCCACATAATACATTTTACAATGCAAAGCATTTCAACACAATTTTCATTGTTTCTAACAAAATTTTCTAATTGCTGTTGCTAGGCCATTAGCGAGCTCTGTTTCACCTTTTTCGTCGTCCGTAAATGGTTAAGTAATGACAAAAACCAGGTTTATAGATATATCGTATAAAACCGTAAATGCACCAGAAGAATATTACACGACTAGTGAGATTGTTATCGAATAAACTAGCGCTCAATCTATTCACTATTAATATTTAACAGCCCAACCAAGAGGGGTGTATGTGGCACAAGGTCGAGTTTACCGTGGATTCTACCTGCCTGTAGACTCTGCCAAAAATATTCCCTTTGAACACGCCTAAACGGATTCAGGGTCTGTCTCTCTCCCTGGACGAAACTTTGCCTTTCGGCAATGCCTTGTTCGGGTTCCTCTCCGCCGAGGCATAGAGTTTAACAGTTACGAAAAGTCTGTTCGACTGTTAATATTTAACAGTCCCCCAACCCCGAGCATGTATGTGGCCATTTTATTTTGTATTTTCCGAGCCCGCAGGCTCGACCAAAAATATTCCATTTGAACCCGCCTAGACGGGTTCAGAGACTGTCTACCTCCTTCTCCTTAACGCATATTCACTAAATGGTGTCCATTTTGAAACAAAACACTAATCTAATGGATACACTTCGTTACACAGTAACGAAGAGCTACTAAACTCTCATGCTAACAATTACCGCATATATCCCTTGTGGCAGATAAAGTGAACAAGAACAGAATTCGAATGGCAGAAATAGTGAACAGGACATGCCTTATTCTCGACGAAAGAGGGTTTATCTTTGGTATATAGGACTTTGATTTGAAAGAAGGCGTGTATGACTTCAATCAAAAGTGACCCTTCTTCATTGTTGCCCAAAAAGAGTTTGGTTCATTAGCAAATGTGTATAATATTAGCGTGGTTGAATGGAATCGAGGCGGGACATCCGGGTGTGTTAGCACTCCATTCTGAGGTGTCTGCATGTCTCGTATGTCTATCATAAAAGAATACAGAACTGTTACGTGACATCTGCCCTTCTTTACAGCACTGAATGTTGGACGATTTCCTCAAAGATGAAGACACTCATCGTGACAGAGATATAGTTCTACAGAAGGATGCTAAGGATATCATGAACCGAACGTTTGAGCAACGTTGAGATCTTAGAGCGGTTGCAATATCAGGAAGAGTCAGCTGAGGTTTCTGGGACACATCATGGAGAAGGAGGACCTGGAAAATCTGATACTCACGAGTCGAATAGAGGGAAAGTGAAACAAGGGAAAACAATGCGTGGCATACCTGGCAGGCTTAAGCAGGTGGATGACAGGTGGATGGGCGGAAGCAGAGGGAAGGAACTTGTTGAGAACTGCAAGGGATAGAGGTTGGGGGAGAGCCATTATCGCCTACGTCCTGAAAGAACGTGTCACATAAAAAAGAAAAATACGAAAAACAGAATATTTTCAGGTACAGTTCCCCCATTATAGACATTTTTATATCTGTAATATGCTAAAACCACGGAATGTGGGAACAGAGTGACTGAAATAATGAATACCAGATGCGTATTTTTCTAAAATTTTAAATGCCCCGATATCATAAAATACATTACTTTCATATATTAATAACTAATTGTCACTATTTCGCCCATACCGAGAAGCTATGACACATATGGACAAAAACAAGCAGTGTGGACGTGAGAAAATCAAGTGATATTTTCCAAAATGGAAATGTGTGAAGCTGGTGGTGTCCTTTGTATTCCTTATTACGACCGCGTGCTTAACAATTGTTCACTTTACTGCTACGGGATTATGAGGCCTATATTCTACGCAGTGTACATAGCAACTGGCTTTCGTCACTCCACAAGCTGTCATCATTCTCCGGCAGTCACGTGACCCTCTTGAATTGATGTTTGCCAAAGAAAGATAATAATCGCCTGCATCTCTACAACTCTATATGATCTAGATGATGATCTTCAGTCAATCAAGTCGCCTTTCTACTTCTATTCTAAAATTGTTCTGTTTACCCAGAAGATGACGTCAGCATTAGTCATTAAACACACACCTCTGTCGTTTTGATTTTGTCTTTCATCTCTGATTACAGTGTCCAACTTTCACCGCCGTACGGAATATTAAAAAAATTATACCGCAATCCAGGAGTATTTTCTTTGATAGTAAGTATATTTTCCTTTCACACGACCTTACTAGATTTCTAAAAAAATATATATATATATTTTTATCTATTGTCGTAACTTGAATTTCTGTGTCACATTTTCCGTTTGTCTTTTATTTGAAGAATAAGATATCTAAACTTTCCTATCTGCTTGATTTTGACATCCCCTGTGTTTAACTTTGAACTGTCTTTTTTCTCGCAATCATACATCTAATCTTCAAGAATAAATGGTTATTTTATCTTCTTTATTTTAGTAGATGCCTATGAAAGTAAATATGTTTTATTTTATCTTTCCTTTGTGGTTTTAACCTCTTAAAGATTTGCTTTCATTGTCGTTTTTCAGCATTCTCTTAAAACAACGGGCTTGAGACTTCGTGAATTACAACAAAAGAAATATGTAAAAAAAGTTATTTATTTTTTTTAAGTATTAACCTCTGTAGGATTTTTAAACAAAAGGACTCTTTTTTTCAGCAACTATTGAAACGCAGAGAAGACGTCGTCTCATCAAAATTTAACATACAACCCCACAAAAAATGGTTTGCCAAAGGGACGCTGTTATTATTACCGTGATATATATATACCAATACACATGCAGACATTTTTTTTCGAGAATTGCTAACAAAAACGATAAATACTAATTTATTCGATTATTAATTTTCAGGGATATTTTTATATTTAAAAATTCATTAACCAAGAACAATGCAATAATTATCATATATCATAACATAAATAAATATAACATTATTTTATTCATAAATTTCTAAAACAAAATTTTGGAACAAGACAACAGATGAATTATAACAAGCATACAACTAAGAATAACTAATTTTGGAAAATTGCATTTTCCTAGAATTTCTTTCGTTTGCTGTCGGCAAATAAATTTACGAAAATCTGTCACGAGCATCAGGATTTATAATTTTAATAGAGAATTTACCAGAAGACTAAAAAGAACTATTTATTAGGTTGTTTATTCATAAGTATAAAACTTTTGTTGTCAGTTATCGAGACAAAAGCATCCAGATGCTTGGATTTTATTAAAAAATGAAAAAAAAAAAATTCTTAATTTAAAAAAAAAAATTATCGAGGCAGCAGACTATAATATCGGTGTCAATAGAAAATACGCCTCTTATTGAGGGTAGGTCTGTTGAACTTTTCATCAACTTAATTTGCTGCAATATTTTTGCAACTCATTGAAGTTCAGGAACGAAATATTGAGCGTCTGTGAATATAGAGATTACAGCAATTATAAACTGATTGGTTTCGTTTGTTTTATTTTGTTTTTTGAGATATCAAAACATCAATGGGTTATTTAATTGCCGACAAGAATGTTAGGATAGATTCGTATGAACAGAATAACTATTATTTGTAAGAAAACAGTTCTTACGAGATCAGGTTTCATTGCCTTATTTTTATAAAGATGTTTTTTTGTCGCGAGTCAAATTTAATAAGTTAATATGTTTTGAAAAATAAGAGGGAGGAAGCTAATTTTGGAAATTCTAGTAATATTTTCTGTCCAAAAATTCTGCTGATATTTTTACTATAAAACTGTGATACTGTGATCCTATCTTTTCTTTCAAAATGTTCAACATATTTTGTACTACGACGCAAAGAATTCTATATTTCTCTGTGCATCTTTCTTAAATCTCTAAGAAAACCATCTAATATATAGATATATCCAGATACAAGAGAACCTATTCGAAATATTAAGTAATAAGTATGCATTAAGTAGATATGATAGGCCACGACAATTAAAACGGTAAAACTAAAAGACTAATATCAGAGATTCCAAAACTGCGAAAGCACCTCCCTCATTCCAATGCGGATGCTTGCGGCCATATCAGGTAGAAATACCAATTCTTGTACGAACACCAAAGTTGAGCAATGTTAAGCCTGGTCAGTACCTAGATGGGTGGCCAAATGGAACACCAGATTCCGTAAACTTGAATGTGCGGATGGTGCAAATTATAACGGCCCGGAATTGGAAAACCGAGTTTCAATTCCAATCGAGTCCGCAATATCCATTTAACGCGCAAATAGACTGGTGAAAAGTATGAATCCACTTCTCCCCCTAGATATGGGCTAAGTAATATGATTTGTAACAGTAAAATAATTATTATCACCAAAAAAACCCTTACAATCTAATAAAATATTATGGCTTTAAATAACCCGAAAAAGTTTGATAACACATAAAAACAAATCAATCGAGCAATCAATCAAATAGGGAAAGGATTGTATTGGATGCCTAAGCCAGGGTTTACAGTGGTCGTGGAAAGTAATTTTGTTATTTGCTCTTACATACGTGTATGTTCACTCAACGTTAAAACGAACTTTTGTAAACTTTGAGACATACTAAATAAAGAAAAGTGTGATGATCTCTTATCTAAATAATGCGAGAAGTCTAATTCTGGGGATTCCAAAATTACAGCAGCAACTCCCACTCAGACTGACTCAGCCTCACTCACTTCATATTCCATTAGTAAACAAGAAGTTCCCCTTAGGTTGACTCTTCCCCTGGATGCACATGTTTTCTAAAAGACTCCTGAAATAACAATCATTAAAATATCCCCATCCTCAAGTAAATCGCTATCTATCCTGCATATACTCATGATATAAACCCCCTTCTTTCTTGTATGCACTTAAAGCATCTCATTAAGTAACCTTCTACCTTGAATGGATCTTGGGCCTTTTATAGAGTGAAAAATAATATAAAAATCGCGAAAAATTGACAATTGTTGTCTTTGATCATGTTGACCCCCTACGTTGAACCAGAATTTAAACCAATTCATCCCACTGTTGGGAAGGTCTATAAACACTTACCGTTGAACGCTTTTTATCTAAAGAATCGAGGAATCGTTGTCTTGGAGTTTTGAAATTTATTTTTACAATCCAAAATATGTTTTGATTTTAAATAAACCACAAATAGTTGACATGCCGTAAAAAAAACAAAAAACAAAACAATACAATGCAGAAATATTTGAGACTAATCTAGAACATTCTACTGTGTTTTAACTGCTTGTATATTTTACTATTGTTACTAAGTAGTGAGTTATATCTTCAAAGAGCTTTCAGTAATTGTGGCCTTGCACACAACCGTGCTACGATTGTGAAACAATATATATAGTATCTTCCAAAATAAAAATAGTAATCGAATATTACAACTAAAACATTTATAATATATTATGGCGGCAATTAAAGGAAGTCCCAATAAAAATATAATCCAAATAATGTATGTATTTTTTTTATTTTTAATATTTTACTTCGAAAGATGAAAAGATAACAAAACCAGAACACCAACTGCAATGCCTTTTCCAGAAGAACAGAAAATGTTCTGCGTGCTGAGAACATTGCCCATGAGCCGTAGAAGAGATGCAAGGAGGTTTCAGGGGGGGGGGGCACCAGCGGTACTAGCGAGATGGGGCTACCCTTCATATAGCAAATCTCTTTCTATAGGGGCTGGACCAGAAGTTTCCCAACTGACAAATCAGCCGTAAACGCGAACCTGAATGGACTCTGCATTCCCTCGACCTCAAGGCCCCTGATTTTTATCTGTGGGGTATCTGAAGGATCGTGTCTCCAGGAACAACCTCCAAACCATCTCACATCTAAAGGCAGCAATCCCTCAAGAAATCCAGGCTATACCAAAATAAGATTGCATCAAAGTCATCAACAACTTCGCCCGTAGAATTCAAGTGTCTTTAGCAGAACGGAGTACATTTGGTGCATATTCTATAAATGACGATAAAATCATTGCCAGTACAACTAATGACATGTTGTTTGTAGATTTGCTAACTTTAGTTTTCAGAAATATATGGTTTGTAAATAGTTTCTAAACAGAAAATAAACGGTGTTCACATTCTTAGGTTAAATTTATTCTGGGACACCATGTACTTAAAAATTCAAAGTACAAATAATTTAGACGTACTGTTTTTCATAAAACGAGGAACTTCCAAATTTTCAGTCTGTAATACTTGTAGAATCAACAGAAATATCGGCTTTTGCATGATTGATAATTTTACTGTCATGATTTCATTTGTATCCCAGTTTTAAGAAATTAACAATCATGAATTACATATGGATTCATTTGATGATCGTTCTTTGTGGAGGAGGGCTTGCCTGGTCAGTTAACTCTGACAGCGATGCCGTCGGGAATTCTAAACTCCTTGTAGGACTACCCTTAGCGGCAAGGTCGAAGACGAGGACCCAGAATGAGCGCTACCAACCTAAAAGACCCTAACATTGAAATAGACGGATGATGATTACAATAGATCTTAATGGTTGGGCCAGCGGATGAAGAGCGCTACGCATGTCGGAAATTATAACAGAGTCAGCTGCATTCCGTTGTATTTTATAAGTGGATTCTGCAAGTTTCATTCTATATGTGCCACAGATCATTAAATCAAGGGTGTGGGTAGTTTCCTGCTAAGTCGAAAACCCACCTTAAAACCACTCCATCGGGACTTTATTTTACACTGATTTTCTTTCACCTCCAACCAACTCGGCGATAGAGAATAGATGACGGTAGCAGGTTTTGGGGAAATGGAATCTTCTTGACTTGAATATGCATTTTGGCGGCCAATTAGGTCATCAATGCCATTTTCCCATAGGAAGGGGAATTAAACTAGTGGAGACAACATAATGCTGACAGCGGTCTTAGCAAGTCAAAAACCCATGCTAAAATATGCTTTTTTATTCATCATAATATCTGACCCCCCCTATGTTTAGACGGAACACCATTGACAATCCCTTTCCACATTGTTCGGTCCTGCTTTACTGTCACCAAATCCACAAAGTCCGACAATGAGTCCCAAACTATGGTGTCTGGGAATGTCAATTTTCGTGAGTGGACAATTCCAGAAGGATGCCGTAGGAGTAAGGATGAGTCGATTTACCTGTCTACTCGGTGGCAGTGTCCAGCAAATTGTAATCGTTTGTGCTTGAGATAAGAGATTATTGGTCGCAGTACTCCGAAAAGTGTGTTATGGGATCTCCAACTCATGTTCTGGAATTAGATTTGTATATGCTCCACCCAAGTAATGGATAGCGGCTCAGATTGAGGAATCGGGGAGCCGAGTTCGAATTCCTGTCAAATCCATTACATTCACTTACGTGCTAATACCCTTAGGAAAGGTATGAATCCTCTTCTCCCCAGCAAGACAGCAGGACAGACCGGGTTCTATAGCCTTGGGTAGCAACTGGTCTACCGAAAAAAGAAATGGCATTCTACTGCGGAAAATATCTGCCTCATCGAAATATACATGATCGCCTAAGCGTGTATCACGGTGGAGTAATGGATAGCGGCTTGGATTGAGGAATCGGAGAGCCGAGTTCGAATTCCAGTCGAATCCATTACATTCACTTACGTGCTAACACTCTTGGGAAAGGTGTAAATCCTCTTTCTTCTCCCTCCAGCTATGGGTAAATTGCAGGACAGACTGAGTTCTATAGCCTTGGATGGCAACTGGTCTAGGAGAAGGAAAACTCTGAATTCAAACCTGCTCTTAGAGGAGGGTGAATAGAGTCTCTCTGAGCCTTGGTTGGCAATCCATTTAGTGTTGGTGTCGCGATAAAAACACCCTTGATAGCCCTATAGAAGCATCAAGAATTCAGCTATTTGACAAGATTATGAACTACACCATTCAAAGTATTGGTGAGTTCAATCTCGACTGAGGCCACAAGATGATGAAGCGTGTATCACCCAACTGACTGATATGCTCCATCCAGTTGTGTTTCAAGACTAGTAGATAATGCCCAAGTTTCTGATTCATACAGTAGTACTTGTTCAGTCAGCGTTCGAAAAGTTTGGACTTTTAAGGAGCATGGACAGTTTGAGCGTCGAATCTTTGACGTTTCTTACACGCAACCCATGCAAGAACTTTGCAGAAGGTGAAGTTATTGTTTAAATCTATTATATCTGTTCCAAGATATTTGAAGCCGTCAACTCTTTTGATTGGTGTTTTATTGAGTGACTTCACCACGGATGGTTCCGATAAAGAACTATTTTTCTTTAAATATCATATCCCTTAAAGATCATGGCTCTCCAATGTATTCATTTCTCTTATTTTTATCTATGAATTGATATAACTTTTTGGGGAATATACAGAAATAATTTTCTGTTGCAATCTCCGGGGTTTTAGCTCTTAGACTGGATTTCTAGAGAAAAGAGTGTACTCGCCTATTTAACCTATAGCTAGTAAACCATTATCAATGAGTAACTTATACCTTCAGAGTATATCTTTCTTAAGTAAATGCTCAACTATTATTTACTTATGCCAGACTAAATTAGAGTTAAATAGAAATAATCACTAATTAATCTTTTTCAAACAATTATTTCTTCCGGCATTAATTTTTCGTGGAAGTTAATTAAAACTTAATTCTTTTTTTAATCATTTAACTCCAAGCAAGGCAATAAAGGCACTAAGACGCATGGAATTAATGGGTTTTAGAGAATACGAGAAAAATAAAATACTATTAAGGATGGAGTAAAATTAAAGAACAGGAATTAAGACAGAGGTTAGTGATTGACATTTTAATTTTTATTTGACTGGGAAGCAAGAAGCCGGAAGAGAGTGCTACAAGTACGATGAAACAGTTAACATGGCACTCACGGATTATAATTAGCCATTACAGTTGTAAATTGATATGACTTTAGCACCAATCTAATAGTGCGCTTTAAATCTCAAATCTAGGTAACATAGAGCAATGTTCACCACAAAAATTACTATTGAGGTTTTTAAAGAAAATGTAAAAAGGGTTCCCTCCGATGAATGTAAGAGAGCCGTTTTGATTTTCAGGCCGCGTTTTTCAATCTGGTACTGCTCTTAAATCATTAAAGAGTGGATACCATAGAGCAATGTTCGGTAGAACATTTACCATGAGAGTATTTATAAAATAAAAAAGCCCGCGTAAGTTACGTTACGAATGTGAGTTATGCGCTTAATTCGAGGACCAGTAACACTGAAGATTCTCCTTTGCATTTCGTAAGGAATTTAAATATATAACAGGAATACGAGATCAGATGTGGAAGCAATATTCAAACGAGGACGAATGTTAGATTTATAAATAGTTAGATTTATAAATAGTTAAAAATTGTCTAGTACGACGTAGCGAACTAACGCTCTTAGCCGCAGATTTAGCAATAGATTCAATATCTCTTTACACTTCATGCCAGTTAAAAATGTTAATATGAAAAGGTGTAGTGACTTACTGTTCTGGAGGTTAGAATCATCCATCGTGATAGAAGTTAAAATGGTTTTATCTGATGCCCAAAAAAGAACAATTTCTTTTAT
>CAHIKZ030005466.1:1547500-1555000 GCA_903632075.3 Acanthosepion pharaonis | reverse complement strand
CATAGTAATTGAAATTTTTTTTTATTTTATTATTTACAATAAGGTTAAAAATTTTCTAAAATTTTAAATTGGAAAATGGATGACTATTTTGTTCGTCAAATATTACGTTATCTAATTAATTAAAGTAGTGTGAAAAAATGGACAGCTACAAACAGATGAAATTTTGCACATAGTAAAAATACTTATTTGCATATTTGTCCCTATTAAAATATTTTGAATATTTTTGTATTTTATCATGTTTATTTTAAATGTGCCAAACATAATTTCCTAATTATTTTTTTTAAAATGGACAATATGATTAGATTTAAAATCTTACATATATTTTGAAAATATCGAAACAAAAACATTTAGCATGTAAAGATTATAACTAAAAATTTTAGTTTAAAATACAAATTATGTTATGTTTTGAAAAGTTGTAGCGGGGGGTCAGAGTACTACCAATTATAAGATGAATACCATGCGGCAAACAACTTTAAATAATTTTTTCTTCAAAAATCATATTACAATAATTAATACATTACATTTTTATTGTATGTTCTTATATGCGCGTATATTTTAATTAAAAAGTACGCAAATTAGAAGTTGGTGCAGTAAAGCGAAGAGTTGAAACGTTTTGAATTTACAGCAATACATAAACACATTCTCAGACAATTTAACCCTCCGAAGACGTCCCCAGTTGAGGATCCGCAGTCTCGGGAAACAGCTACCTTTTTATAAGGAGTCTACGGGGAACTTGGGGCCAAGTCTACGGGCTTAGACGTCCCACATAAAATTAGGTTGTGTTACATCTAACTGCGTGGGGCGTTTGCTAAATATCCTGCAGTTGGCAATGCATTGTGAAATTCTCTTGACTCACATGTAGCAGTTGTCTACTTCTACGCGCCACTGGCAAATCATATATTTGTTGTTCTTGTCCTAAGTATTATCGTGCATTACCAACCTTCGTTTGATCAGTCTATTCAGTAACCTTTCCTAGTTTACAATAATATCCATATAAAATAAAGATCGGATGGATTAAAAAATCCACAATTCGTAGAATTTACTTTTTCAAAAATGGCCCAATATAAAGTAGAGCAAAATATTATTATTATATTTTTATTATAATAGATTATAATAAAAACATTTTACTAGCTGCACAAAAGCTTTCATGTTTCAATACTTTTGTGTAGTGATGTAAAATGCTTTTATTATAATCTATTATAATATATATATATATATATATATATATATATATATATATATATATAGAGAGAGAGAGAGAGAGAGAGATATGGGTGGAAGAGGTAGTTACATATTTCGATATATTATCGCTTGAATAAATTAAAGCTGTATTACGTATTTATTAATTCATTTTATAAATGTTTCTACCTTTTATGCAATTGTTTGCATGAAACTTCCAAAACGTCTATACTTGACTATGATTTTAATTTCTCACATGAATCTGTTTTAACAATCGTCTTGAAGGCTTTCATTTCATTAACATGTGGATGGCCATTCTATTCATCTGGTGAGTGGAGGCTGAACAAATTTATCCAAGATTGTCAATAGGCGGCTTTGAGCATTGTTGGAAACAATACATATTTGTCCTACACTTGTATGTATGTCTGTCTGTTACCCAACTCCCGAACTATACCACATTTCCTTATCTCTGTTCATTAATTTACAAAAGCTTATTAAGTTTTTTACTCACCTGCTTCTCTCGGTTCATCTTGTGTTCCATATATCATGTGAGTGTCACATTCTCCGTGCCCCTTTTTCTCATTACACATGAGAGAAAGTTTAACTTTGTGTCTTTCTACTGTTAAGCATAAACGTTGTTTTCTACTCTAATTTTTTAAATCTTCCTTGTTACTCACATGTTCCAACCATGATATCCTCATCATCCTCCTGCAGAAACATTTCTACTGACTTAAAAATATGTTGTCCTATAAATTACAATAATTATCTAGATTTATCTTCATAACTAGTAGATATATATTCTCTGAGTAAAACTTTACCCCTTCTTCCTATTTGACGTTTGAGTATCTTGTATGCATAGAGTTCTATCAAATCCAACACGTTCATCCAATGTGGCTCAACATTCATCAATAGAATAATTGTTGATGTATCATAATTCATGGACAACCTAATGTATACGTTTATTTTTAGGATTTTTATGTTAAGAAGATGAAGCAGTTCCCTCCATATGTAATCAGAATTCATAACATGCTACGTCCGTTGTGCTGTTTAAGTTCAACTACCAGGTTCTACTAATGTCTCGCTGGTCAATACAATTTTCTTGCTTGCTACCCTTTTAAAATTTTCAGTCTTAGAGAACCAGCTTATTTGATATTCTGATTGAATTTTTTTATCGATATGTGATCTGTGATCAACCTCTTCCAAATTGCAATGTAGTATCCCCATCGTATTTTTCTGATGAACTATGAAAATATGATTATATACATCTAGCTGGAATTAAGATCAATAACTCTATATATTTATATATTTCTATATATTTATATATTTCTATATCATTTATATATTGATTGGCATTAGGATAATGGATAGTTTCACAAAATCTGTTCTCAGGAAATTATCTGTAAATATTTCTATTAAAAATGCATAGGAATTTCAAATTCGCACAGTCTGTTTATCAAATAAATATACGTATATCATTAAAATTATATAGATATCTGTAAGTTAAGTTATAATTTATTAGAAACAAATTGATTCGCATAACAAAATCTGTGTGTTGAAAAGATCTCAATCAGAACAACTTGCTAATTTCTGGCAAAATAAAATCTAATTAGGTTTAGGTGTGTACATGGATCGACGTATTGAGGGTATTATAAAAAATAAACTACAATCATGTGATATATTTATAGAATGTTGGAATTGTAATTATCATATATATATATATATATATATATATATATATATATATATATATATATATATATATATATATAATGAAATGGAAACAGTCCGGCAATTATTTTAAGACATTTTTATGTTTAAGTAAATGCCCTGTTTATAATATTTACTTAAATATTTGCACGTCAGTTTATATGTATAGGATACAGGTTTGATTTCTGTCGGTAAATGTTGTTTAATATTTTTTATTATAAACAGAGCATTTACTTAAATATTCGTATCTAGAAAAAGAATTTATAAATATAAAATGCTCCTTTATATATATATATATATATATATATATATATATATATATATATATATATATATATATCTGTGTGTGTAGACTCGAGAAATGTTCCCTTGGCTCAATATCGGAAAAAAATGTTTACAAGTATAAATTGTGTGGATATAGCGATTCACTAAGTCTAGCTTATATGTGTAGCACAAATCGGGAAATATAGATAAAACAGAGGAGATCCATCTCACAAGTCAGTAGAAAGTCGATCTAGCGAGAGAAGCTTGTTACCCGTTACACAGCATCCATGTACCCAGATATACCAAACAAAAATGCATATTGACTGCATATTTCCCGTATCCTTTGATCCTCAGACAATGTTAAAATCTCGTATTTAGCATTCCCATGGTTATATTTTCAAATTTGTCGTGCTTCTTACACTAAACCGGATGTTGACTGCTCAACGACCCAAGGCAGAATTCGAAAACGTATCTCTACGCATCATGGCGCGACGTATGTTCTCGGTATTGAATGATAAACTAAACTTTATATATTAAACAGTAGAAATAACTCCCGCTAAAAGACACCGACTGTGATTTGGAGCCGATGCGACGGATATAAATTCCTTGATTCAACCCTGCAGATGACAGAGGAACAGTGACCCGGTGAAGATGTCGACACGCAGCGGTTAGTGAAGAACGCCGCGAGGAGACTGAGACTGAACGCGATAGTTTTCAACTTTAATCCTTCGCCGCCACCGTCTTCGCAAAACATCAGCCGACAGCCATGACCAATATTCTTCCTCTTTCTTTCTTTCTTCCTTACTCCATCACCTTTTACAACAGCAACAAGTAGTATGCTGGCTTTGTATATATGTAAATAAATTACACATTTATTTACCCAAAATAAGACTCATTCCTTTTTCCTCAAATTTACGTTTGCTGCGGTGAAGAAGAAATTAACCTCTTCCGAAGAAACAGCAACAGCGACAAGCTCTGCCTGACAGTTTATTCATTCTTCGTTTCCGCAACGAATTAAATAACGCTCAGTATATACTCAGCACTAGATGATTGCGTTTGGCATGAAACTCCGAGCAGTGCTAACGGTATGGGATATTATGTGCATCCATTAATATATATATATATATATATATATATATATATATATATATATGTAAGCAAATATATGGATATAGATCCGACAGTATGAAGAAAAACATATACGGAAAAAAAAAAAAAAAAAAACCTATATACGATTATGCTGTTTCAATGTTAATATGTCAACGTCTGACGTCTCGGTCTAATAAACCATCTTCAGGACATATTCATAAATATAACATTATCAATACAACATGACAAAGATATATATATATATATATATATATATATATATATATATATATATATATATATAGCTCGGTTATATAACATCGAGCACTGTTTCTATAACACCAACACTTTTGTGCAATATATATATATATATATATATATATATATATATGTGTGTGTGCGTGTGTGTGTGTGTGTATAAGGGAATGTCCCAAATTAGTTTTTAGTTCGGAAAGAATTCTGGGTCGAGCGGAAAACTTCTTCGTAAAAAGTACAAAGCCAAATCTTCGTTACCATTTTTTTCTCTTTGCATCGGTATAGTATTAGAAATATTATTTTAGGGCTTTATCAAAGTATACATTAAGAATATTGCTGGCAAATTATTCATTATATATATATATATATATATATATATATATATATATATATATATATATATATATATATAAAAAAGAAAGAGGTTGTAGTGGTTCCAACGAGAGAAAAGTATGTATATTAAAGAAGAGAATAAGTTCTGCAAACGTTTTTGGTTGTAATGTGTCTTTTTAGAAAAAAATTTCCATAATTTTGCTACACAGTTTCTGGTCTCGTTACCGTCTTCAGGTAAAGCGGAGATTTTCCACATATTATTAAAAATAATTAATTTTTTCCTTATGATTTTCAATGTTGAATATTCTCGATATGAGACATTCTCTGTTTTTGTGTTAGTAATCCGAATGTCTTTTTTGAATTTCGGATTACTAACACAAAAAAAGAGAATGTCTCAAATCGAGAATATTTAACATTGAAAAACATAAGGAAAAAATTAATTATTTTTAATAATATATGGAAATCTCCGCTTTTACCTGAAGACGGTCACGAGACCAGAAAAACATGTAGTAAAATTATGGAAAATAAAGCAAAATATTTTTTTTCTAAAAAAAAGCACATTACAACGAAAAACGTTTGCACCTCTCTCTTTTTTTTTTTATATATATATATATATATATATATATATATATATATATATATATATATATATATATATATATATGTTGCATGTCGATTGTTGGCTTCATGAGACACTGTCGTTCACGCAACAAATGAATGCAGATTTGTACGGAGGAGTTTAACTGATGGATTGGACATGTCAGTGATGGTCATATATATATATATATATATATATATATATATATATATATTGGAGCGGGTAGAATGGAGATCAACGTGTTTTAGTGGACTTAGCAATTTTGAATCTCCTGGTCTGAATCATCTTCAAGAAACGAGAAAAGATCTAAAAGGTCAGCCAATCTAACAGTGATCTCATCTCACAATTCTGACACCTCCTCCATATGTGGCCTCCTTTGTAAATCACTAGCGGGTCTTAAATGCCACTTAAGATTATCGCATAAACTTTCATAACTGAATCAAGAAGCTGGCAGATCCGCATACGTCGAAACCGACGGGAGAGTCCATTATTAGTATTATTATTATTTTATTATTATTATTGTTATTATATATATATATATATATATATATATATATATATGTGTGTGTGTGTGTGTGTGTGTGTGTGTGTGTGTGTGTGTGTGTATGTTTGTGTACATATATGCAATTATATATATATATAAATATATATATATATGTTATTATATAAAATTATATAAATGTGTGTGTGCGTAATTATTCCAATATCTGATTTAGAAATTATTGTTGAGTAAGACGCAATTATATATCTGCCACGCTATACGTTTTCTACTTTCTTCATATATAAATACACTTGCAGAAATTATACCTCCATACGTAGACACATACAGACAAAAATATATTCGTCTGTAGATATTGGTGTAAAGAACAGCATATAAATCTAATCAAAGACCTGCTATATGTTAACAACTTTTCTCGTTCAAAAAGACATAAAACAAATAAGGTTATTACGCTCTCTTAATTCGATTACAATCGAATACAAAAATGATCAAATTGAACATTGGTGATTACCATTCCGACTGATCAACAGATAAAGAAATTATCACTTGCACATCCGATAGTTACCGCCGTCTAACTTCATTACAAATAAAATATTAGAAACCCGACATCCTTACACAAATGATAGGCACTAATCGACGGATGCGTAGAATAAGAGACGGGAACATACGCTTTCGCCTCTGATGATATGTTTTAATGAGGCCTTTCGCAGAACTAAATCTCAGATCTTCACTCGATATTCGAGTGTAGTTATTTTTTTATTTTTTTATTCTTTATTTTTCATTCGGCCATCTTTGTAGTTTTGCTGTCATCTATCCAACTTACATTCTTTTGTTATAACACCGGCTTTTGTTACAACTTTTGCAGATCTTTGCTGAAGTTATTCATTTCTCCTCTCTTTCGTTATTTTTTCTCTTTTATATATTTTCGTTTTTATTATTATTATCATTATTTGTTTTTGTCTTTTTGTCCAGTCTTTTGATTTCGTCTAGTTTTTCCTTCGCTTCTCGCCACCCCTAGCTCTTTCTCTCTTTCCCTCACAGTGAGTTTTGTATTTGATTTTTGACGTTTTCATCACCCTTTGAAATTACGTTCATTAGGATTAAACGCAAGGTGTGCCGGCGGAGATCAAAGGCTCTGCTGTCAAATTACAGCTAACCAACTGAAAATTATGTCACACTCAGCGGAAAAGAAACAAAAGATAACACGTAGGTGGAGAATCGCTTTCAAAAGCATCGACACGATTTTCTTTATTTACAACAGAAGAGTAACTCCAAAATTATAGTTGAAACTTTCAGTTTTCTTATACCAGTCTTTAAAATCTCCCATCATCATCATTCCCGTCTTTATCATCATCATCACCATAATCTTTATTATTTCTCCTAGCCAATACATTTTTATGTTATTGAGTTAATTATTCACATTTCTGTTTTAACATTATCGCTAGAATTATGCAATCGGTACTTTTCTGGTTATTTTATTTCTAAATTTTCATTTTCCCTGTTATTAATTTTCAAGATTTTCATACTGAAAAAAAAATCTATTCAACGTCGCCTACGATTATTAAATGTTCGATTA
>CAHIKZ030005466.1:1525000-1542500 GCA_903632075.3 Acanthosepion pharaonis | reverse complement strand
ATTTTAATGTCACATCATAAGTTTTACTGACTTTTAAAAAGTTCTAACTGATGGAGAGTATTCTTGATCCTCCTTAAAACCCCGAATCAGTGATGTGACCATTAAACAGAAAGTTTTCAACCAGTTCGTATATGGAACGAATAGGAGAATGACGTGAAGTCCGTTTTTGTGATTAATGGATAAGGTTTCATCTGTTTCACTAACTTAAGATTTGATTTTAAATGTTCAAAATTATTTTTTAAAGTTATGTATAATCATCTCGTGATAATATTTTATATTATTTCATTAAAAATGCTAAATTTTGTTAAAAGACATTTTTAAATAACCACTTCAATACCTAATTTTAAAATTAAATTAGATGTTTTCAATTTAAGTTTCAAGTATTATTGTTGGTTTTATTTCAAGGAAGAATGTTTGAAATTTATCTTAAAAACATTTGGTTAATTAAAACAATTTAAATTAAACAAGTATTAATTTAGTTTACGTCCAAAGTACGAATTTTCACTTTTCTAGTCATCAATCAACGCCATTTACTGACACCTGCCATCATGCGATAAGAAACTCATTCAAATATTTGTTATAAATTAAAATAAAAATGTCTACGTCTGATTCTGACTATACCTGCCTCACCTGCTTCCTGTGAATAAAACGAGAGATTGTTTTATTTACAGAAGAGTGTAAATAATTATATGAGTTGTTTGGTTTTCATTCTCATTAATAAAGACCTTTTGAAGAAGATGAAGGTAGAGGTTGGAGCTGATTCGTTTTGCAACAAAGTGATCAATAAATTTGACAAAAAGAAACGATAAATTGAATTGATATACAAATAATTTTCAATGGTTGGTTAATTTTAGATTTTATTATTTGCTCTCGTAAGCAATAGCGGTCATCATTATCGCCAGGGTATTACTAATGGAGTGGGGACATCAGATCCAATAGAGAAGGGTATGATGTCTGAAGCGGGCCCTGTTCTTAGAAGACTATTTTCTCACATTAAAATTGGTTCACATCATATTCAGCGATGGTTGGATGTAAACGAATTTTAAATTTTCCGGGGATGCAGAGTGATATTCTCCTTTACCTCAACGATTAGCCTGCATATTGAAATAATTGCCCTCGTTCTCATGTCAACGTTCAACAATGATATATACACACACACACACACACACATATATATATATATATATATATATATATATATATATATATATATATATATATATATATATATATATGAATGGTAATACTCGTTTTGAAAAACCTCGGTTAGCTTAACTTCCAGGATTAAGACTCATTGCGTTTTCTCAGACTAAAGTCTCCCGCGAGGATGAAGTGGAGAAATTATATTAAATTAATTACAACGTAATTTTCTGCTAGAAAATTTGGTTCATCTTGTCCTGCCTGATATTTTTTCTCGATAGACGCTACACCACATATTTATACGTCGCCATATTCTTTTCATATCTGACATACTTTTCTTGCTATATATTTCGACATTCTTGATAAAATCCAAAGAATGACCTGCAATGTTATTAGTCCTGACCTGGTACCTCGCTTTCATTCACTTTCCTACTACCATAATGCAGCTAAGATGTGTCTTTTTCATAAATACGTTCATGGCATTTTTTCTGTTGAACTTTCCTGTTACCTAGACTTTATGAATTAAGCGCAGTACTATATTTGTGGCAAAGTCTCATCATTTTACAGCTGAATTGGCTGCTAGATGTAACCGTAAATTCAATGATAACAGTTTTTCCTATCACACTTCTTTCTTGTGGAACTCTATTCCGCCTTTTGCTTCCCAGTTAACATTGACCATAAAAATTTAGATTGATATCTATCATTAACATCTGCCTTCTTAATTCTTATTCTTTTTATTATCCTCTCTCTTTAATATATTTTCTATCACCTTCTCTAACATCCAGAACCCCTTGCATCTTTCTGGTTTAATTGATTTTACTTGTTTCAATAATAAGGATTAAAAAGGGTGCTAAACTCTCTCTCTTGGAATCAATGAAAGCCGTGTAACTAGAAACTGCAATAAAATGTTCAGATAGATCAGCACTCCAATGTCAAAGATAAAATTTCTCAAACTAGTCATTTTATTTTCAAACTTCAAGTCGTGTGTATCGTGACCACTTATGCGAAAAAGATGACCCCTTTCTTCTCTAAGATTGGCAAAATGTAAGCGCTGATGAATTCTACAATATCGCGTTGGGCCATAGCTGAAAGGCAATGGGGCAAATATTTGCGGGCCAAGGACGGCACGAGAAGCAGCAGAGGTTCTGTAAAGCTAACGTAGCTTATGATTGGCCAGAGGCTTTCTGGCCACCCTCCAATCGCCGAGTAGAGCGTTTTGGAGTAGACAGCCAATAAGCAAAATTAAATAAAGAAGCAATGATGACATTATCTACAAGTTGTATTAATATCCTTTTGTATTAATTGGCGATTTTATATATAACACTTTTGAAATCTTCTATAAATTTGGTTTCTTCGCCATGTATTTAATAATTCATCTTGTCTCATTTTGGATATGATTATTTTGAGTGTATTTTTTTTTTTCAATAGTTGCATCAAAATAAAAACGTCCTGGGTATAACGATAAACTACATCCGCGTCCTGTGTAAGAGGATAAACTTCATCTGACAGCAAGGCCTTTGATCAGGAGGCTTTGCAGAGCGTGGAACCACCTCTAAATTGCCGTTGTTCCCAGGTACACCCTGGCACGGGGTGGTAGCACATGTCAGGATCCCAGCTATGGGCAAATAGTTAACCCTCTAACTGGAGTCAAACCATTATGAAATTGCAAAAATAGGTTTTAATACCCGCAATACATTTTTGTAAAAAATTATTACTACCAATGCGTTTTTGAGGAGAAAAGTTGTTAGCTGCAAAACATTTTTGAAAAAAAATATTACCAGCAATAAAAATCCTGTCGGCATCAAATAATCCATTTTGGTTGATATGCCGTCCAACAAAAAAAATCTAAACAAACCAAAATAACAGGTAATATATATAGTCTGTTTTTCTTCTTGATTTGCAGATTTTCAATACTATTGTTTATACAAAACCCTAGAGCCACTCAGCGTAGAGGTTTACTAAATGGGTCTGTTGCATAGGCGTTCAAAGATGGAAAAGTAGGTTCATATTATGAAGATATGTAGAATAGATATCAGTCGAATATAGAAATGAATAGGTCAGTTTTTTACTGGTTGAGTAATCATTCTATCTTTTGTTTGTTCAACTATGTAACAATTCAAGGGAAGAAGATCAGCTGAAGTTCCTCCTTACTAATGGAATACAAAGGGAAGGGCATAATTTGTCAATGATTGTTGGCTTGGCGGGACCTAGCTATGAAATTATGCACTGGTGCCACTAAGCAATATAATAATTTTGTAACATTCTCCATAGTAAATTACATATAACATTTGCGAAATCGATCGAATGGTGAGAGGTTAGAAATGTTTCATCTGTGGGTCAGGGGTTGCAATATCTAAAATAAGTCACGTGGCTGGAGCGTGAGAACTGAGTAGCACGAGACAAATATGGCAGCTAAATCCATTCTTAGTCTGGTTTGGTTTGGTTTGGTTTGGTTTGGTTTGGTTGACGGCATATCAACCTGAATGGGTTATTTAATGCCGACAAGATTTTTATAGTTGGTATTTACTTTCCTTCAAAAGTTTATTTCTGGCAATATTTTTTTGTTCTTCAAAAATGTATCGCTTGTAATTTTTTTCAAAAAGGTATAGCAGGTAATATCTTTTTTTCAAAAATGTATTCCTGGTAACAATTTTTTTTCTTCCAAAAATTATTGCTGGTAATAAATCTTTATACAAAGTGTTTCTGGTATTAAAACCTATTTTTACATTTTCATAGTCTTTTTTTTTTTTACCCCAATTTGATGGTCAACTATTTGCCCATAGCTGGGACCCTAACAGGTGCTACCACCCCGGGTTAGGTTGGAACTGGGAACAACAGCAATTAAGAGGTGGTTCCACGCTCCTCAAAACCTCCTGATCAGAGGCCTTGCTATTGAACGTAGTTTATCGTCTTACCCAGGACGCGGATGTAGTTTATCGTCTTACCCAGGACGCGGATGTAGTTTATCGTCATACCCAGAACGGCTTAGTCTGGTCTGACTCCTTTAAAGAAAGTAGGCGTTATAGATTTTCGGGCGTGGGGATACAAGTAATTGACGATTCTTCCCGCATCTTTACTGTTTCTTTTTACCGTAAGGTTCGCCCTATACCAAACATGAAGGTTACTCGCAGTGGAGTGTTGCGTTAACAGGCAGTTTATAGGGAAATAACGGGAAGGAAACCGTTAACCTTAGAGTTGAACAGGCTAAGATTGTAGTGATCGAGGAAATATTTTCTTCGGAGTCGGTTCCAAAGGGCAGTGGTTCGAGGGAAGAAGCTGTTCATGTGGAACTGACTTCTTACCGATGGAATACGAAGGGAATGTGGGTGGCAGGCTTGGTCATAGCCGTGAAAATTAGATCTGGCGGAACGAAGGAATGTAGTTCCTCGGAGCACTTTCTATGGCGGTGGCAATAGAGCAGCGAAAAAATCACCACATCCCGGCTGTGAAAGAGAGAGAGAGGCTGGAAAGTGGAAAACATTTGTCACACATAAGGAGACAGAGACACTTTAAATTCTACCGAGTCTTAAAAGTGAGGACATGGAAGGTCCCGTCCAAATATCAGAATAGTAATCTATCTTTGGTCTTATGTTGCGCTTGACGATGCACGAGAAGTCAAGTACTGTTTATGTTGATTCAATGTATATTAATATATATATTCCATTTGAAGACTGGAATGAAATTTATTCCAAACAGGCTATCAAAGCAAGAAGCCACATTGACCGTTAATAAAGACTGGACTAAATTCAGGATTCGCTCGTTGTTGGTGAAACTTTTTAGCTTTGTTGCAGAGGTATTATATGATACAAGCCACAGTCTTCCGCATTAAAATCTAAGGTTTCGATTAGTGGTAAGATTACCTGCCAGGATATATATATATATATATATATATATATATATATACACACACAAAATTATGCAAATCCATATTAATATTTTATGTCGCGAGATCAAATCGATCTCGTCCCATCAGACAAACAAATTTTGCATCAATTATTTGCTTTATTCTTAGATCCAGTTCTCTATGAATTTTATCCTCCTTGGAATCATCCAAACTAATTATCAAACAATATATATATATATATATATATATATAATATAACATATACATATATGTATATATATATATATATATTTGTATATATGCATATATATTTATATATTTGTATATATGCATATATATATATATATACATACATACATATATATATATATATATATATATAGAAATGGACGAGGTCCGACAATTTATTTATTAAAGACATTTTTATTTATTTATACAAGTGTTTAAATGCTCGTTTATGTTTTTAAATAACATTTATGAATGATACAGGATTCGAACCTTTATAGGAAATGCTCTGTTTATGATAACCTTATGGTACAGTATTAAATAACATTTACCGGCCTATTAATGTCCGTTTTATTTATGTTTAACGTTGAAAATAGATCGTTTAATATGACTGTTTATGGTTCGAACCTTTATCCTGAATGTCCGAGAAATTTTCATAGAAAATATTCGTTCAACGAACCTGCATCCTATACGAACCGTCATATACCTTTTTTGCCTTAACCAGGCCGGTTATAAACTACAATCTTCAAGATCTCGTAATTCACTGTTTATCAATGTAAACAAAGATCATTTGTTAAAAATACTTGTATTTATAAAATATTTATGTTTAACGTTAAAAATACAAATTAAAAATGTCTTTTATGATAAATAAAATAACATTTCCGACCTGTCCGATTTTCATAAAAATATTCATATAGACGTCATTTGTTATTTTTATACGCTGTTATAGCATACGAGTTATGGAATGTACGTTTATTAAAGACATGGAAGATTGTAAGTTTATAAACTACCGGCCTGAATTCGAAATTTTCATCTACCATAAGGTTCATGGTGGCTGGTTAAGGCATACGTCATGCGTATATGACGGTTCCGTATAGGATGCAGGTTCGAATCCTGTCTATGAACGAATATTTCTATGAAAATTTCTATACGCTGACATTTTTGTAAATGTTATTTAATTTTTACTGTTTATCATAAACAGAGCATTTGCGTTAAATATTAATCTATAAAATAACAACGTTAAACATAAATAAAAATGTCTTTAATAAATAAATTGTCGGACCTCGTCCATTTCCATATAACTCATTTGTTTACATTCGTTACGCCACAAATGACGTCATTTGTTATTGAGACATTTACCGGCCTGGTTAATTTATATATGACGTATATAAATGCAGCAGTTATTGAATGTACGAGATTTTCATGGAAGATTGTTAAATAGTTTATATACAGTAAATTTGTATCTACCTTGTTTACCACAATAATAAATAACATTACCGGCCTCGAGTGTTAAGGCATTCGTCAGCGTATATGATGGAAATTGGTTCCGTATAGGATGCAGGTTCGAATCCTGTCTATGAACGAATATTTTCTATGAAAATTTCTCGGACATTCAGGCCGGTAAATGTTATTTAATACTGTTTATCATAAACAGAGCATTTGCTTAAATACTTGTATCTATAAAATAACAACGTTAAACATAAATAAAAATGTCTTTAATAAATATATATATATATATATATATATGTTCTGACTTTTCACCTCCTGCCATGCAGTCTCCTTTGAAAATAACTGCAGGGTCGTTCTCAGGGAAAAGAGACAAAAGAAGATGTACTTAACCTGGACTTTTTTAGCTGCAACTGCTGCGCCTGCATATGCCTTTCCAGCATTGAGCTTAACAATCCCAAATATGCCTGCAAGCGACTTGAACCGAGTCCCTCTTGATCTTCGTCTTGCGAAGCCAAGGCATGATGATGATTTCAGATTACTTAATATCAAAGAGAATAAAATTTGTAACGATATTACTATTTTCAAATGAGTATAGATCACATCGATATTAGGTCGTGAATGTCGTATGAGTTTGAAACGTGCTCTTCAATATAAAATGTTGCAATAAATGTTCATTCTCCCTTTGGAAAAACAAAACAAAAAAATCAACGTATGGGACCGGACAATCCAACAACGTTTTGGCCAGTTTCTATGGTGAAATTATTCTCTCAGAGAATCTCCAGCATCTAGATGCCAGCTTGTGTTCAAACTAAGATACTGCAAACTGTATTTACGGATAACACTCACTACACGAAAATTAGCAAAACAAATCAGTTTCAATTATATTTCGGTCGTAAATTACCTTTCAAAATATAACACTAAAATCAATAAGGAATTAAAATCTAAATAAAATTGTGTATTTTTTTCTTTTTTTGCTTGAAGTAAAATAAACTATTTTTTTAAAATGAGCAGAAACAGCAGACATTGGTATCAATGTCCAAGTTTTCTTGCCGTTTTAGAAACATTAATTTTATTAATCTGCCTTGAATCTCTCATTGCCTAATATTTAATAGCAAAACAATGTAACTTTAAGGAAAATTGTAAAAGGTGTTACAATTCGAACAAAAATAATCCAATTGCAAACACATTATTTGATATTTATTTACCTGATAATTCAACTCGTCCAGTCAAAAATATATTATTTAAATATTAAAAATCGTAAAAAAATTAATTGCAGAATATCAGGTAGTAAAGCGTAAAGATAACCTAAGATGTTGACCTTAAAAAATATTAATGAATTTTATTAAATTTTAAAGAACGACAAATTGATTGATGCGTTTTCTACGGATTATCAACACTTCTGGGTAATTTAAAGCCATATTTTTTTTTTTTTAGATAAGAACTTTTTTGAGATAATGATAGTTTAGTGGTATACGTCTTGCTAATTAATCCATAGCCGGGGGAGAAGATTTTGATTCATAACATTCCCAATGGTATTTTCGCGTAAATAAATATAACAAACAAACGGGAATTGAAATTCGACTCGCCGATTAACAATTCCGAGCCATTTTCCATTACACCACCCGCACACCCAAGCTTATACAACACGCAGCGGATGCCTGTTATCAGTTCTATCGAAAGAGATGGATTGTTCAGCACAAATATTCTCGGATAACACGCCACATCCTGTATGGATGGGTGATCGTAAGTTAATATGACCAAACGAACAAGAATTGGAACACAGCTCTCTAATTAACAATTCCGAGCCATCCATGCTTACGGCACATGATAATCCCAAAGGGTTATCCATCAAAGTACAGGCCATACTCAAAGTTGCTTAACTTCGGTGATCGCAAGGAAATCTGTGTCGATGTAGCCGTAAGCGAAGCAAGGCATTCTATCCTGAAATCTTATCCCACGAGTATATCAGCCTTTTCGGAAACTTACTATGCAATGTGTAAGCAATGTAGAACATGTTACATTTCTTATTTATTATTTTCCATGGCGTTTAACTCTAAAATCATTTATATAAAAATACAGTGATGTCTGTGTGTCTGTACGTGTATGTGCGTCCAAGCAATTAATACGCTCCTACTGGACCTATTTCAATGATTTATAGCTCATTCAAAATCGCTAGAAAATTTAGGCACAGGGAACGATTTTTGTTGAGTTCTTGATTCAGAGTTGCCAGAATATGCGAGGTTAAATATATATATATATATATATTAATATATTATACTAGCCAATATCGTTGCTTTCATGGTTCGGCTCGCATTTAAGCTACATCCTGTGGAGGTCTCTTGGTTTGGCCATCATCACAATAGCTAGGGAGGAGTAGATGCGATATGTATCAATAAACCTCAGATGAACTCTATATTGATCGCTACATTTACGTATTGATTTAATGTTTAAGCTTACCTTTTAAAAGTTCAACGGTAATTCTTTTGCTGCTACTTAATTTAAAGATGGTTTGATGTACGGAGATCCTTATTTTCCATACAAACAATTATTTTTTTTATTTCTTGGGTGACAAAACAGGCGATAATTTATGAAATAAAATTAATATAGTGTAAAGATGGGAAAATAGAAATTAGAACTAGTTATACATTCAATATTTGAAGAGTTAGAGAAATATAATGGCTAATTAAGTAAAACCTATATCATGGCATCTATATGAATAAATGTGAAATTGAAAGCTCAAGTCTAACGCGAATTCTGGAATTAAAAAGACCCAGTTTTATTTATAGTCATTTGTATTTACGCAACCCCTCACGAGGTCAGATTGTGACACAAGGTCTAATAATGTGGGGAGCCCGAGCGTGTGCACCCGGGCAAGGAACACAATTTCCCCGAGCCCCCGTAACCGTCAGTTGCGCTGGACCAAGTACGTGCACTGAAACTTCTCTCTAGTGCAATGAGAAGGCGCGGCCTTGGCCAGCTGTTCCCCAGGGCTGGCACCTCTCAGTATAATTGTCCTCAGTTGCGACTCTGACCTTTGACGGAGTCGCCCCTGAGTGCACTCTGCCCAAAGACAGAGACGTAACTGAGAGATGATAAATAATGCGGTATAAATTACTTCATAGTAGATATTTACTTGACCTCACACACGAGGTCAGGTTATGACACAAGGTGGGTTTAATGTGGGTAGCCCGAGCACAAGGAACAAAAATTCCCCGAGCCCCTGCAACCGTCGGTTGATCTGGCCTCCGTGCGTGCACCGATCCTTCCCCAGAGCCATACACCTCCTCAGTATAATTTTCCTTAGTTGCGACTCTCTCCTTTGACGCAGTCGCCCCTGAGCGCGCTCTGCCCAATGACAGAGACGCAAATTAGAGATGATAAATAATGCGCATAAATTACTTATAGTAATTTACGCGGTATTTACTTGAACCCCGACGAGATCAGGTTGTGACACAAGGTAGGTTTAATGTGGGGAGCCCGAGCGCGTGCACCCGGGCAAGGAACAAAACTTCCCCATGTCCCCGCAACCGTTTCTTGCGCTGGCCTCGGTGCGAGCACCGATCCCTCCCTCTGGTGGAATGGGAGGGCGCGGCCTCGGGTAGCTGTTCCCCAGGGCTGGGCACCTCTTCAGTATAATTTTCCTCAGTTGCGACTCTGTCCTTTGACGGAATCGCCCCTGAGCACACTCTGTCCAAGGACAAAGACGCAACTGAGATGATAAATAAAGAGTATAAATTACTTAGAGTAATTTACACCCTGACAGCTTAATATCTGTGTCATATATTATCTACTTCTAGCAACTATCACTGTTCAGTTTAAATAATTCGTATATTGATTTTTTAAAAGTTTACTTCATTAAGTAACTGCACTTCATTACTGTTTTGATTTTCATATCAAAAATCGTTGTTTAGGAATATCGTCTTATATAGTGCAGAAAGTTGGTTGAATCTTTACATGGCCTTCAACACATTGGAATCCATTTGTAAAACTTAACTCAACTATTTAAGAATGAAATGTTCATTTAAAATTTTTGTTTCAAAGATTTCAATTATTGAATATATCTTATTGCAAAGCGATAGCGAGATGGTGATGCCTGTTGGTGTACTATCAAGGAAATACTGTCAGATAGAATAGATGATAAACTGCTTATAGAAACAAATTCCTACCATTCAACATTGGTTCTGCCTTGATTGGTCGCATCGTAGTTATTTTCAGAACGCCATAATAATTCTATCTTCATATCATGCAATATATAACGGATCGGGAAATTAGCTGAATAATATTATCTCAATTAAATTACTTCAATCAATTTCCAAAACAAATGACTTAGTGAATAAAACTTCTGATTTGAATAAAGGCCATTTTGATGCTAATAATGAACAGTAAATCTTGAATTACGATCGATACATCTGCAATAAATTTTCATCTACCTCATAGAATCAGAGCGACAACGAATCCTTTTATTATAAGATTAAAATGAATACAGCGAATACTTGATGTCTTGCAATTATTGTAATATAACAATTGGTTTGTTTATTAAACATACTTTTACTGATATATATATACATATATATATATATATATATATATATATATATATATATATATATATATATATATATATATATATATATATATATATATATATAAAAGAACAGTAAGATATATAATCCGGTGTTCTTATAGGTATTTTATTTTTACAAAATAGTGCTCAATGTAAATTTACAGAGCATTAATATTATAAAATAAATATGTTTTTTCCGCTACACAGTTCTAACCATGTTTCAAAAATGGAAGCTAAAAGCCACGAATTTAATTTTGCAATTAAATTAAAGACATTACTTCCATTTCATCCTCAAGCGAATTTTAGAGTAAGTTTTAAAATTACTGGGTTTTAAAGACACAGCTAAAATCCCGTTTCCATGGTTACAGATAAATCTACTTCAACTGGACAAGGGGTGTCTGGGTTTTCCTTATGTCTGCATCATTGTATCGGTTATTAGCTACATTTTGGTAAGGGGTAGGGATGTATTTTTTAATGAAAACTCTTGAGGATGAAATGGAACTAATGTCTTTAATTTAATTGCAAAATTAAATTCGTGGCTTCTTCAGCTTCCATTTTTGAAACATGGTTAGAACTGTGTAACGAAGAAAAACATATTTTAAATCAATTAATTTATAATATACATACATAAATACATATATATATATATATATATATATATATATATATATATATATATATATATATATATTCTTCCATCATCCTCTATTATCTTTGTTTACAAACGTAAACATAAAAGGTTATAATTCTTCTTCTGTCTACCGTGTCAGGTCACGACGTTGGCGAGTATGGTTCTCCACTATTTCCTGTCCCTTGTAGCTCAGTATATGTCTATATTTCTGAGATGAGGTATTATGTATGCTATTTACATTATTCGGATTATTGTCTTCATCGGCCGTTGTACGCTCCGGCCTTCTTCAGATAGTTGAAATGTCGAACTGAACCCTTTAAAATCGCTCACTAGGGTAAACTGTTCTAGTTCCACGTGCCGTGTTTAATGGATGTCAGTTATTAGTTATCTCCTGTTAATTTCCCTCTCCAAGTTCTCGACTGCCTTAACTGGGTATTGAACTCTTTGAGTCCTGTCACTGGATCTCATGCATTGTGTCCTTGAGAACATCTGTGTATGAATTTCTGGGTATTACAAACCTAATGTCTTCAGCTTTCATTTTTTACCAGTGCTCATATTGCTACTTTTGCTGTTATCATTTTATATTTTTACCAGAGCTCTTGTTCCAATTTTCGTTGTTATTATGTTTTTTTCTCTGGTACACATGATTACTGGTCGCCATACTGTATGATTTCTGTGCTTTTGTAGATCTTTGTAAAAAATGTCTCTTTATCTCTCTCTCTCTCTCTCTCTCTCTCTCTCTCTCTTCGGAACATTGTTCTGTCGTCCATTTACACTACCTCGTAGGCTCAGATATCCGCTGTTCTTTTCCTGCCCCCCCTTTACCTTTAATATGCTCTGTGAATGTCAAATTTTCGAAGACCTCTTTACTCATTATACGCCCTAGGTATATCAACTGTCATTTTCTCTTGGGATTTTATAGAGACTTTCTTGTTTCTATCTTCTCTAAAATCTTCGTTTTTTGTCACTTGTTATGACCTTCGACGTAAAATTATCGCTAATAATTTTGTGATTCTTTTTCGTACGATGTTCAAGCAACTGTTAGTAACTGACATTAATCATTTTCATATATGTTTTGAAAGAAATAATTTGGAAATTGAAGTCATGCAAATGACTGATACATTTCGAATCAACAAAAAATTATTTCAGATTCCACTTGTTGAGTGATTGTCCTTACTGAGTTTACTAATGATACGTTTCTAGATTTATTTGATAGGACACTTATTTTTATTAAAATCATATCCTTAGTTCCCGAACGTGGCGGCGACCCTCAAAGGCGCGTTAAAAACAGTTTCAAAAGATTCATATGCCAAAAATAAATATGATTTCAAAATTTAAAATATGATGGATTATTTGTAAGTACATGCATGAATCCTAGTATAAAGAGCTGTAAATTTATACTTTTATCCTTATTATATTTTTGCATTATATCAAGTATTAAGAATATAGTAACTAGGATATTCAAATTGGAGGAGAGACTTCTAATCTTCGGTTACCTCCCTTTAACAATCTCTTCGCATTAAAATTCGTGAGGCACGAGAAAATTTTCATGCCGAAAAGGCGGTCCAGAGAAATAATGTCTGGGAACCACTGCTCTTGGAAGTAGTCAAAAAAAAGACTCCTCGGAGTATTTTTTTTCAAGTATTTCACACCAAGCAAGGCGGGGTTGTAACCAGCAGGCAAGTGTTTACAGAGAATGAAAATAAAAATATTGAGTGGCGTTTGAGGAAAGGATAAAGAGAAGGACGGGGGTCAATATCAAGGCATCAGAGGATGTCGATTGACATTACATTTGAATATTTGAAGATTATCGCTATCAATGAAGCAAATAAGAGGAAAGGAGTTCCACTGACGGGAAGTGAGAGAGAAGACGCTCCTGGGTAGAAGTGATGGCTGCATTTAACTGTTTCGACTGTGGAATTGTGGGATTGAGATGCCAACCTAGTAGCACGCTTAAATTCATGAAGTTAGGGCACCAATGAAAATAGCTCGTCAGAGCAGTTGCCATGAAAATATTTGTAGAAAAGACAGACGGAATCCACATCTGGACTGCGAGAAAATGACTGGTGTCGAGATGACATGTCATGACCTTTCACATTGCATATTCGTCTCTGGATTTGGTTGAGGACCTCGGGGTGAACAGCGTGGGCACCAGACCATATATGGCAACAGTATTTAATGCAAGAACGAATGGTAAATTTGTAGATTTGAAGGATGAACTCAGACGAGGAAAACCTTCTGGTATCACACAGAGAACCAACATTCCTTTTGGTAGATGAAGCTATACATTCAATGTAGTTATTCTACCCCAGGTCAGTGGAAAACGTGAAAGCATGTAGGCGCAGAGAGCTGTTCTCGTGAAGTTGGGCATCAGCCATGGTGGGTAAATGAGAGCACACAGTTTAGAATTCCATTAAACCACAAGAAACTCAGAGGTATTATGATTATTTATATTATTTACATTATTCAGACTGTTATCCTCATCTTCATTACCATATTAACGACTTTTCGGCCGGTGTACACTCCAGCCTTGTTCAGCTGATTGGAATTTCGAACCGAACTCTTTATTTCGTCTACCGAAATAGATTATACCTGCTCCACGTACCATGCCTCCGCCAGATATCTCAGTTATTTTGCTTTGAGATAGAGGGAAATAACTGTAACATCCATTAAGGAAGCATCTATTTTAATCATCAAACTCTTCACTCTAGGTTACTTGTCATTCTCTTGAGCGCCATCATTATCTATTCTGACAGTTTTCATATAAATAATATTTATATATGAATAATAAATAGTTGTTACAAAATAAAAACCTTGCATTTTTCCATAATAAAGTGACTTAGAGTACGAAACGCGTCGATAAAGATTTTTTTTTCTTTTTGACTAATCATAAAAAATAAACATGCCTTCATTATTGTCAAATTTTTCACTTCCAACGCTATTTATATGTATTAATATATGAGATACATATGTGAGATATTCCGTTAGCCTTCGTCTTAATCGGCTTGTATGAGAATTAAACTAATTCGCTTTCCTCTCGATATCGAGGCTAAATAAAACATTTTTTCTCGGCTCGCTTTCTGTTCTTTCTTTATCTTTAAGAAAGATTTGCTTTTTTTTTCTTTATTCCTACTGAACCCTAATTGGTTTCCTTCCCTTTTTTTCGCCTATCAGAAAATGTCTGAAAAATCTAATTATTTTTCTGGAATTTGCCACGTCTATGTCCTTCAGTTTCAGTAAATATTTAATTCTTTCTTCCTAAGTGTATCCATTTCGAAAGCATTTACTTCTTTGTACCATTTTTATTATAATTATTTTTTCGTTTTTCTTTTCTCTCTCAAACGTCATTCGAAAAATCTCAGTTTCCAATACGAAAGAGTAGGTTAACTTGTTTTGTATCGCGATAAAAGCCACTAAGACGCAAGGCATTGCCAAGATTGAAAGAATCTGAGAGATGACAATAAATGAACAAGATTAAAGAAGAAAGTTCCACAGATGAGAAGTGTGATAGTTAAGCTATTAGCATAGAATTTATAGTTACATCTAGAAATGTAAGCAATGGAACTGAGCACTAACTGCCAATCTAGTACTGCGCTTACAGTCGGGAAATCTACGTACCAATTTTTAACGGCTGTCTATATCTCTGCGATGAGGTATTATGATTATTTATATTATTTACATTATAATATTATTTACATTATTCGGACTGTTATCTTCATCTTCATTGCAATATTCATGACTTTTCGGTCGGTGTACACTCCGGCCTTCTTCAGTTGACTGTAAGTTCGAACCGAACCCTTTATTTCGTCCACCGGAGTAGATCGTACTAGTTCCACGTGCCATGCCTCCGCCGGATGTCTCAGTTATTTACCTTTGAGTTAGAGAGAAATAACTGTAACATCCGGAAGTGGTATGGCATGTAGAACTAGAACAATCTATCCCTGTGGACATAATAAAGGGTTCGGTTCGAAATTCAAATCAGCTGAAGAAGACCGGAGTATACACCGGCCGAAAAGTCGTAAATATCACATTGAAGATGAGAATAACAGTCCGAATAATGTAGATAATTTTGAACGCATTATGCGCGTAATAAGAAGACGCTTTCTATCATAGAGTTGGGAAAAATACATCTGTACAAAGCCCAATCATCGTGTCCCGTCAAGAGTTCTGTACTTCATTAAGATCTTAGCGATACCACATGCAGTAGTGTTTGTCTCAGGCAAAAGAGCCTCATGAAACCCTTCATTCTTCGGGTTGGTTTGAATTCAGTGTTCCACTTTTCCTAAATTTGTTGCAAACAAGAGACCACAACTCTTTTGTTAACTCAGAGATAGCGGTCTTTTTCTTTGCCAAGTGACGCTTGCGAGAAAGTGAAAGTGACAATCTAGGCCTGGTTTCAAACTCTGAGCGCAGATTTTCAAGAAGAGAAGAAGTTGTACAAAGACTTTCTCGGTTACGTTTTGAATGGGCAACCTTGCATCATGTGTACGCTCAGATCACACCGGCCCTTCTGATAAGGCAACGTCTCTACACATCGCGACGTCGTCACAAAATATTGCAGTAATACTTTTAATTTGACTAACATTACTGTTACCAATATCTTGTACATGTAAACGACGACTGTAAAAAATGGAAGTGAATTTCAACGAGGGGATATTTTATATGTTTTTTATACAGTGTGTCCTCAAAATCTGGAAACATAGGAAATCTTATTAACTTTTTTTACCAAAAGATTAAACATGGTCTTGTTGAAAGAAGAAAGAATTGACTTGTTTTCTAGAGTATGCTAAAGGAGAAGGTGTACTCAATGAAAATCACAGATGCAACACACTTAACTGAAAACAGTGGCTGTGTTAAAATTGACATTATAGAATTATTACATTGAGTTGACGTGAGTCTTGAAAAGCGCATCAAGATTTGTATCACAAATGAAAATCACATTGAAGATGTTATTTTTTAATATTCCAATGCATTAAAATGTTGAAAATTATAATTCTTGAAAAAAAATACCCATTTTTTTTTCCGATGTGACCAGATTTTTAGGGGCACCTCCTGTCTAACTGAGAAAAAGAGGGAAAATATAATTGTATGCAAAAGAAATAATATACTGAGTTAGAAATTGTGTGTGTGTGTGTGTGTGTGTGTGTGTGTGTGTGTGTATGTGTCCAGTCTCTGAGTGGAAATGTATTGCCATACACGGGAAGGTCCTGTTTAGTTCTGTCATTCAAGGAAGCTTAGAGGAAAAGAATGAAATGGAAAGAAAAAAAAAATAAACGTCCCAGTTTTAGATGTGCTTGACAGCGCCGCCTAACGACTTCTTGTTGAAACAGGCGACATTATGTGGGCATAACTCACGGGCTCGGTAATCTTTAAAAGGTCACCGCACCAGTTTATGATTTGAAAGTTATTCAGATCGAAGTAAGTGGGAAAGGAAGATTTTAACCCGTCTCACGGAAACCCGCACGGAATAAACACACAATTCCCAAAGCGGAAAATGAACCCAAATATCCACTTATATTTTTCATCTATGACTTAAGCGAAGTAATTAAACTTTAATTAAAATATCTAAAACATCTTTTAATCAATGCAATTAAAATTGAACTGAAATATGGACAAGTGATTTCTTGCAGTGTATGCCTATATGGTGTGACTGGAATAATATTCAGAAAAAGCATTATAGTTAAACGTAGTAGCGAGATTTATCGATAGTCAATATGTCAGCGTCTGTCTCGACGTTATAATTATACTTCAGAGTGTCTAGGCGAGCATTTGAATATTATTACTGCCCTTTTAATGTAACAGATCCTATATGAGGAATAAAATTACAAAAGGTTGATTACCAGTAGGCACACTCTTATCCAATACA
>CAHIKZ030005466.1:1505000-1520000 GCA_903632075.3 Acanthosepion pharaonis | reverse complement strand
ATATATATATATATATATAAGTAAAAAGGATATAAATCCGACAGAATGAAGAAATTTTGAAAAAAACAAACAAAATCCTTAAATGTAGTTAAATGAAAGAAATGTCGACGTCTGACGTTTCGGGTTTATTAAACCTTTTTTCAAGACAATATTCATCAAGATACAATTCAGTTCAATATGACAAATACGATGGACATAAAAACACAAGTCTTATTCAGAACAGATAACTGAAAATTTTTAAAATGATCAGCCTTCCGTCTAACATGGTCACGCTGTCGTCACATGGGCGACGCTTTCATAACGTATTCCTAAAAGTTTGTGATTATTTTGAAATGAAAAAGAAAAAAGAAAATGAAAAGAATTCTATTAGGTTCCAAAATTTTATGTGTATGCTTGTCGAGCATCAATCTCGCTAAAAAAGGGGAAATATTAAAGAACCAGGTCTAGTATTCACCGTGCGTGAGATGGATATTATACCTGCTTCATAAATCCTCCTGAGATTTTTATTATGAAAATATTTTAATACTTTCACGGAATCGAAATCGAATTATGATTCGCTTTAGTTGTGTGTACAACTAAAGCATTGTTAAAATTACGAGACGAATATCTCGTTTATGTTCGAAAACACGAGATTTTAAGGACCTTGCATTTCACCCACATATTTTAGGTCACAATTTTTTATTTGATATTTGATAGATGCAAGCATCGGATGTAATATATTTGTCTGCTGGTGCTATTTAATAAACTATATTACCTACTAGGACTATCCGTAGTTTATTAAATAGCACCAGCACAAATAACTAATGCACTAGTCATATATAGAAATAAATTCAGCCACAATTTTGACTTTAAAAATGCTACACTCATAAAAATAAAAGCTAATAAATTACTCAGAAGGAAAATCTTAGAGAGTCCGCCATTGAATATTATCCAAATATTAAACATCGCCCATTTTGTTTTCAATATCAGCTTTCCTAACAGAATTAATAATCTACCAAGCCAACATATGCAACAACTCTATCGAGAAATCAAAAAATAAAATGGTTGAATCCGTCAACACAAAAATAAAAAACAAAATTTCTACGCGTGAGAGTACGTGACGTAATTTTCAGCTGACTATATGAATGCAATAGCGTTTTCTAAATTCTTTTACTTGGTAAGGACATTTTGTTTGTTGTTAATAGTTTCTTTCTTTTCAATAAATTCATATATATATATATATATATATATATATATATATATATATATATATATATATATATATTTGTGTGTGTTGTTTGCGCGCGCGTGTGTTTTTAGATATTTCTAAAACCATATAAATCAACGTATTTCAAGGAAAACAATTTCAGCCAATGACCTTCTCGATACTAAGTTACAGTAATAATTATTGATTCAGATGTAATATTAAGTTCACAATGCTTATGGGAGGCCGACACCGAGTTTCATTATTTATTACTAAAATAGAAAAAGTGATTATTGATGTTTCCAATCGTCATAAAGAACTTGAGACTCGTAGACATAAATATACAAAAGCTCAAAATGTTAAAGCGTATATAAAAAATAAACATAATAAAATGGATAGTCTGTAATTAATTCAATAATTCTTATCCAAATCTTGATCAAGCGTTGAATTCATTAAACATGACAATTTCTTTTCCAGCTCGTTCCATTCGGCCACAACAATACAATGCATGATGAAGCAGATCTGAAAATGTATGTTGTCAGACGCAATAAAGATATGACAAAAACTTAAAATATTAATATCTATTTCATATTATTGAGCGAAATGTTACTCTGGCAAAAGTTTGTGCTAATCGCATATGCAAGAAGATGACTTGGACGCTTTCCAAAAATTGAACAAATGACCAAATTATTATTTTTGTAGGATACATATCTTGGTCGGACTAAAAAACAAATACAGTCCAACTGAAGTTATTATGCTCATCACATAAAACTCAATAACTGGAACTTGCTTGTAAAATTTCGTACAATTTAGATACCATAACGAAGCGTCAGTTAAAACTTTAAGTAGTTTCAACGTGTTTTATTGACGTTATTAGATTTATTGTAAAAACTGTTGTCTGAATTTGTTATGCAAATTAAACCTATATTATTTTAAGGTTTTTGAAACGTGATAAAAAATATATTCTCTTTTTCCATAATATATGTTGAAACATTAGTAAAAATTAAAAAGGCACATATATAATCTGTTTTTTTTTATTTTTGAATTTTTATATTATGAATAATGGAAATAGTGAATCAGTTAATTGCATTTAAAATCAAGCGATTAATTTAGATGTCAAAACAAAGCTTGAGTTAATTATTTTAGGTAATGTCAGAAAGTTATTGGATTTATTGTAAAAACCGTCGTCTGAAGTCATTATGCAGATTAAACTAATATTAGTTGAAGGCCACTGAAGTCTAATAAAACCTATTTTTTCTTTTTTTCCATAATACGTGTTGAAACGAGAATAATGGAGAGGAACTAAGAAATGTTGGAAAACCGAAAATAACAAGTCTATTGACTGAATGTCTACATTGGAAATATCAAAGGAGCTTTGCAGAGATCATCGACCGATACAGAGGGTTATTGAAAATATAAATGTGATAACAAGAGGCAAAGGAACAGGCTTTATGAATTTGTTTATGTAAGGGGAACATAAACGAAAGTGAGTTATTGCGAAACAACTACTTTCTACTTTTTGAATTTTTAAACAGGCTGGATTTGAGGAGGAATAAGGCCAAAATGTGTAGAATATAACTTCGGAAATTGGGATCTGTCTAGAAATATCCAAGGAAAAATTCTCTCAGTAAAAAAAATTAAAATTAAAATAAAATAAAAAGTCAACATTTTACCAAGAAATACATGAAAATTCACTTTTCTAAAGTAATTTTCAGGAACGAATCTCTGGTAACGCATGACAAATAGGCTAAAGGATGAGTTTTATCCGATGCATATATGGTTAAAAGAAGCAACATGGCGGATGAAGTGTTATGTTATAAGTTGGAAATGTCAAAGAAATAGTTAAACATAACAGCGATAATTTTTTTCAAATTCAGGGGAAAATATTTCCTCGAATGCTACAAGACCCAGCATAGAATTTTCGGAGTGAAGTGTGTATTTATTCTCAACAATGCTCTTTCTCGTATATCTGAGTCTACACGTTAATATTTTGAATGCAAAACATTTGCAAAAGAGAAAAAATAATGGAATAGCCAACTATAAATAGGAGCAGATACTGCCTTTTAAAGAGGGAATTTTCCAGCAGTCAGCTCTGACAGTCGAACCGAACATTCTTGCTGTAACACACTTGTTTTTATATGTTGGTATTACTGTTTCTGTTAATATATTTGTTTAACACAATTCCTCCCTCGTGTCTTTATTTCTGGCCTTAACAAAGCCACAACAATGTTTTTATCGATGAATATAGAGATGAACCGGATGGCAGATTTCAATGTTAGTTACTTTAGGCAAACATTCAATCAACAATAGTAAGAGGTCCGATAATGTTTTGAGCTCGTATGATGTGAAAAATTAAAATTTCTTTCCGACATGATGCTGATGTCGAGTTAGATGCGAAATATTCTTATAATTCTTGTATAAAATATTTTATATGGTACAGATCTGGACCATGTATTTATGCAAAATACATTCTGTAAAATCGATTTTATATTTTATAATTGACATGTGATCAATCGTCGTAATACTATCTGATCTCTTTAAAACCTTCATAATTCTTGTCTTTGAATTGTGTTGTGATTGAGTTATTTATTATTAAATTTAATCGTAAAATTAAAATTCTCTAAGCAATGTTAAAATCAGCGGCTATTTTATGTGATCATAAAAGTGATCGTAATCATTGTGAAATTAAGAAAATGGATTTTATACAAACATTAAAATATCAAAAAAGTTGGTGGTTGTTTTACATTGGTGTAAATTGTCAAGATATTGCACAATTTTAAATATTCCTTCAATGATACCTTTTGTCGTACGAATTATCAATTCTGTGAATGAAATGTCTCTTCACTCTAGGAGACATCAATAAGATTACAGGAATTAACGATCACGCAGCGGAGATGGATTTTATTGCCATAAAGAAAAAAATATATGAATGCGCCATTTTTATCACAGAAATGATTTATTTACGATAGGTGTTTTGATAAATTACTAATTTTAATACGATATGTTTACTAGTCTGTCTATATTTCAGAGATGAGTTATTATGTACATTATATACATTATTCGGACTATTGTCCTCATCTTTGTCGCCATCAACAGTGGATAAAGGCGTTGGTTAGATCCGGTGATAGGACCCAAAGAGTGTGAGTTCAATACCCGGTTAAGGCAGAGAAAATTAACAGGAGATAACTGATAACTGGCATCCATCAAACATAGCAGATGGAACTAGAACAGTCTACCCCAGTGAGCGAAATAAAGGGTTCAGTTCGACATTCCAACCAATTGAAGTGTACAACGGGCGAAACGTTGTGATAAATATGGCGACAAAGATGAGGACAATAGTTCGATTAATGTAAATAATGATATGTTTACTAATATCTTCAATGGCGTACGTAACAGATAATTGATTTACTGACCACCCCCGCGTACCCTAGAAATTCCAACAGAATAAAACTAATAGAGTAAACAGCAAACTTTTATTACGGAACAATTTTCAGTTGAGGTATTTTAAATTGAATTAATTTTACACATCAGAATAGAAGACATGCGTTTATCTCGCGAGATAATGATAGCGCCCTGTTTGGTCAAATTTTTCCCTTTGGTGGTGAGATTAGTGTAACATGTACAGGATATATGTATATAGAGACCGTGTGCTGGCAAACGAAATGGTCCCTCTCTCGTCTGTAGCGACAAAATCCAAATATCTTTGGAGCTGGCTTCGCAACAGAAGTTGCTGCAATGTTATCAGTGTTCACAGCCAAACGCCTTCGGGGCTTCTGGTTTTCTGTTGATTTAATTCAATAGCCTTTTCTGTATTTGGTGATGACCGCAGGGTAGCATAGGTTTAAAATCCGAGTTTCCCTTCTCTCTTGATGTTCAGCCTTCCTGGATTGTGGAGCTCGATCTACAGCGAAATAAATTACCACAATAAAAACGAGAAAGTGTATCTATCAAGTGAAAGTCATATGTAGAGGTGTGCAAAACATTTAGGTCACCTTCGTGTATAGATTGATTTTGTTAATTTTTACTCTAAAATCGACAGTTATTAGCAGTATATTTTTCACATTAAATTTCATGGTCTTTGAGGGTCAAAAAATAAGTTAATGCATTTTCGTTAAGGTTCTGTGATGGATGACAGATCATTCCTAGCACAGTTTTGCAAAAATCCTGGGCAGCCAGTGAAATTTTCACCTTTCATCTCTTCTTGAGTTAAAATGGATTTATTCTTGCAACAAGTGATATTTATTAATACAGCTGCCCTCCTATATGGCAGTGAATTCTGGACAATTGCCTCAAAGATGAAGAATACACTTGAAGCAAGAGAAATGTGTTTCTACAGAAGGATGCTGAGTATAACATGAACATGTAAGCAACGAGGAGGTTTTAGAAAGGAATTGAAACAAAAAGTAAATATAATTAACACCAGGAAGAGGGGGTTAAAATTTATGGGGCACGTAATGAGGAAGAAATGCTTGTAAAATCTGATACTTCCCGGACAGCTTAAGAGAGACCGGTACAGAGGAAACCAGCTGGTAACATACTTGATGGACTTCAGTAAATGCATGGTAGAACAGGATTTAGAGATATAGCAAAAAACAAAGAGCTACAAAGGACCGGACGATGTGGAGGACCATGATCGCCTACGTTCTGAAGGGATATGGAACATAAAGAAGATGGGCTTAGTAATCATTGTTGCTAACTCTACTTCGAATAATTGCCTCAAATTGATGTGGCATTGAGTGAAGCGATGTCCATATTTTCTCATTAGCCATTTTCCCATCATTTTTAGCCGTAATCCCAAGACTCTTGGAGATTGCGTAGTTCTCGTTGGAGCAGCTCATACATCAGTCCCCATCACAATGATTCAATTATATTGAGATCAGGACATTGTACAGGTCAGTCTTCTATAAGATGAATAACGTAATCCGCAAGAAACCATTTTGGTGCACGAGATGTGTGGCAAGGAATATGCTTAGTGCTGAAAAAAATCTCAATCTTCGTCGTCTGGCAGAAGTTTAAACCGTATTACACTAATATATCTTTCGCTGTTGAGGTTCTATCAAAATTTACCATTTTTCATGTAACATCGCTTTTGTTGCAACCACACACAATTATGTGTCCACATCAAATTTTATTGTCTTTGTAGTTTATCTTGCATTGTTTCTTTCTCTCCCACGTTCTAGCATCACTTTATAGCTGTTTCTTTGATAAATTCAATCGTTTCTTCCGATATTTCCGTTAATGGTTTTTTTGTTTTGTTTTTTTTTGTTTTTTGTAGCAATGCTGCTGTCCAAGTTGTTTTATCGTAAAGCTCTGCGGACTGTATAAGTAAAAACGTTATCGTCAATCTGCATACAATCCTCAATTGTGTGGATGTTATTACGGGTTTGAATACCGAACCTCTCACAACCATTCGTCCGTCTCTTTTCTAACGTTTTTGGTCTTCTGGTTATCTTAACACTTGCGATTTGTAGCAAACATGTTCTGCATGTTTTGAAAACTATTTCTTGGAGTTCCCAGTTTAATAGCTATCTCTTGTTGACATTCTTCCCATTAAAATCACAATTTTCATCTTTATTTCAGCAGAAATTTTAGTCATTATTTTAGTGCAAAAAATCAAGTAAATCTTCAACTACGATGAGATTCCAAGGAACCTCACAGTTACTGTTATGGGGTCCACCTCTTTTTCATAAAAGTGGACTCTACCAGTGTGCACTTGCTACTAATCATATTTCTGGATCTACTAACCGTATTACCAATTGTATTATTGTGTAAATACATTTATTTGTTATATTTCATTCCTGCGTTTGTCATTCATTGGAGACTGGATTTCATTTCGGAATCCACATCATTTATGTTAAAATACAGGAATATTTCCTACCAGATATTTCCTAAATATGTCCATATTATCCAGATTTTATCATGTCAGATCTTTCATTGAACAAATATTTTGTTTCAAACAGCTTAAAATGTTTTATCTTCTGATATAAACATGCTGCTATGCAATCATGGCTTCTTCATTAAATAAAGACAAATTATTATTTTATATCTTCCGCACAAAATATGTTCACGCCAGTGTATTAATGTTGCTTAGATAATATAAGATAGGATGAAAAACTTATGAACGCAGACATCAGATAGGCATGGTGAGTCTTATGGTAACAATGCTGTGTTGATTAATATGTCCGCATAGTTTATAGGTTCAAACACTTTATCTCCGATATGTATCAGTTTGTACTAAATTGTAAACTACACACACACACACACACACACACACACACACACACACACATATATATATATATATATATATATATATATATAGATAGATAGATAGATAGATAGATAGATAGATAGATTGAGTGATTGAGGAATGAGATAGCCGAATTCGAATTCCACACGAATGCATTACATTCACTTACGTGCTTGCGAAAGATATGGAACCTCTTCTTCTCCCCCTCCCCCAAGCTCTGGGAAAATGGCGGAACAGATTGGGTTCTATTGCCTTGAATGGCAACTAGTCTAGGAAAAAGACAACTCTGAATTCAAAACCTGTGGTGCATCATTTCTCTAAATTCGGATCTTCAAAAAGTGCGGTTAATTCTGCACAAAATCCTCACCACTTTATTCAAATCACATGTGCAGGTGTCTGACTGTCGGTCCCTAAGAACTAAGCTGCTTGATCCTAATACCTCGAATACCACGGAACAATCCAGCTTATATATATATATATATATATATATATATATATATATATATATATATATATATATATATATATAAGATAAATTTAATTAGCAAGAATTCATCCAAGCAAGTTAGTTTAAAAAGAGCCGACAAGGTCTGTCTGTTGAATTGTTTATTAACCTTTCACAATATTTTGATAAGGTGTCGAGTACTGCTCTCTGTGGATAAATTGTCCAAAGTACATATTTTTTTTTTGTCCAAGTACTTTCGACTTTCAACTCTATTAACATGAGCCCATGTATTGGGAGAGAGAAAAAAAAATGACGCATATGTCTGTTTTATATATTTATCAATAATTCTAACAATATTACATGCAAAAATATTATATTATTTTTGGTCGAAGAATTCACTCTGGATTCGCCTGTCTCTTGCAAGTAATCTGTAAACTTTTATACAATTAATTTGAATTCATATTTTTTGTCTTTTTAATTATATGTAATGTATATCTGACTTTATATTATTTTAAGTTTTTATTTTTATTCAGTAGTATTCGCAATATCCAGACATCCTCATATCCGGAATCATGCTTTTTATGTGTATGTTTGAACTATTTGGGTGATATATAACTGATTTGAAATTTATGTTTTTCAATTAATTTATTTTGGATAATTGCTTATGCTTATTGCACACTAATGGCTTGTATTGGTGCAAAAGATGATGGGAATAAAAGAAAAATAACAACTTCGAAATTATCACAAGAAGTGGAAATTTTAAATAAACAAGACGCTGGTGAAATTTCATTGTAACTAATGGCTGAGTTCCACATAGGAAATCCAACTTTATATGATATACAATCTTCCTAAGAGACTATTCTCCAGCGTTCAAAACGTCCAAATCAACAAGGAAATAAAAAAAAAACATGAAAACATGATTGTGATGAAAACCTGTACTGAAATTGAAAAAGCTATTGAAAAAGGTATCAGTTTATGGAAAGCAAGCCAGCATTAAGCTATGACGATTGCAATAACGCATGCAGATTTTTTTAAAAAAGTGTCTTTCATTTAAAAAAATATTCAAGACTAAAAGCAAAACGAAATGTAGATAAAGTTGAGAATGACATTAGAAGAGAAAGAAGCATCTTGTTAAAGCGATTAAAAAAATCATTACATTATTTCTTTTGCGTACGTGGCAAGCTTAATTTAATTAATTTTCATTAAAATTATATAATTTGTTTTCCTTAAAATCCTTCTCGTTATATTTTACTGACTATTAGCTTATTTCGTTTACTATAAAACATTGAAAATAAATGTTAAACCTGATTTCAGTTTATGTTAATCTAAATGTAAACCCTCATATCCGGACATTGTTAGCAATTTCGCATATCCGGAAGGTCTTCTTAATCCGTTTGTCAGGTATTCTACTATATTATTATTATTATTACATTTATTTGTCTTTATGTATTCAATAGGATTTTATTAATTTATTTCTTATTTATTTAACTTGCTCATATATTTATATTTTTTCTTATTTTATTTTCATTTTTTCGGGGTTGGCTATTTTATATTGTTTTGTTAAAAGCATTGGCTTTGTATAGTATATGTTACATTATTTATAGAGTGCATATATTTACTTTTTTCTTGCTGGTATTTTAAAAGATATTCGTTTTTAGTTTTTGTTCTTAAGTAACGTAGTAGAAACATGTTTTCGTGAGTGTGTTTTGAAATAATATCTGATCGCTTATTTAGTAATTTGTGTTGGTCTAGGAAGGTGATTATAGCTAATTTCTCCTCCAGACAAAATTAACGGTTTCTGTATTTATTGATTTAGGCCAATACTGTTTTTCTAATTAAATAATAAAGAAATTAACAAACTACGAATGAAGACATAAATACAAATAAATGTAATAATAGTTATCAAATAATTATCTGTGAAATCAGATAGACAAAACTATTCGAAAGCCATCGAATGCTGTAATAGTACAAAGTCACAACTCATCTTGACCGAGTGTACTGGTCTTGTTTAAAAGATGTAGGCTGTACCAAACGAAATTTTCCAAGTTTAATTCACAGTTGGAATTTAAAATACAGATAGCCTTTATGGAAGTTGACCAAACACAAATATGACTGAACAGGCATTTGCAAAAGGGATCGAAGGCGAATGTGAACGGAAACTATTATGCGGCTATTATTTCATGTATAGAATTAAGTTTCCCTCAGCATTTCACCCCAAGCAAGACGGTAGTGCCACTAGCTAGCAAGGGGTTACAGAGAGTGAGAGCAACAGTTTTAAGTTTGGTGTTTGGGAAAAGGATAAAGAGATGGACGAGGATCAAGATCAAGACATCAGCAGATGTCGATTTACATTACATATGAATATTTGAAGATAATAGCTAGCAGGGAACCAAGTAAAAAGAAGGGGTTTCCACTGTCGGGAAATGCGAGATAAGAAGCTGTTGGAGTAGAAGAGACGACTACATTTAACCGCTTCGACAGTGAAAAGGTGAGATCTAGATGCCAACCTAGTAGCACGCTTAAATTCATGCAGTTTGAGAACCAATGAAAATAGCACGTCAGAGCAGTTGCCACGAAAAGACAGAGGGAAGCAACAGCACGTCTTTAGATGAGATGCCATATCAGGACCTATCACACTGCATATACATTTCAGGATTTTATCAAGGACCTCGAGATAAACAGGTGGGTGGCGCAAGACTATATATGGCAGCAGTATTCAGTGCAATGACGAATGGTTGATTTGTAGATTTGAAGCATGGAGACAGGCGAGAAAAAGCTTCTGGCGCGACACAGAGAACGAATTTTCTTTAGCCATCATTAGCTGATTCAGTGTAGTTGTTCTATCTCAGGTTAGTGGAAAGCGTAGACCAAGCAAGCACAGAGAAGCACTCTCGTGGAGTTTGGCATCAGCCATTCTAATGGGAGACAGGGAGGGTTCTCTATGGTGGGTAATTCAGTGCAGCTTCGTTTTGTAGGCATTAAAATTTACACGCCATTTCCTGCCCCATTCAACCAAAGATTCCACGTCCTTTTCGAGCTGTCCTAAAAACAATAGGTAGTATATGTGGGTGGGAAACAAACAAATATATGTCTGACCGAGCGTCCGAAAAACGGCTTTGCTCTCTGTTGTACCCTTAAAGAGGTTATACACAGATAAATCTGGTATTTGAGTGAAGGAATAGCAACACGCGAGGTGAGGTTTATGGTCAAAGAGAATACACTGCTGAAAGACAGGTAATCAGCTCGCTGGCTAGTAATTCCCGAAACAATGATAATTATCAATCGCATCACGCATTCAGATGCGGCTGTATCCGAGACCGTAGGCTAGGCCAAAATTTCCCCGTATAAAACGGAATCGGATAGCTGTTCCCGAGAAGAGACTCTACCCTTCGACATAGCCTTGTCTGAAGTTCCTCTCTGCCCAAAGGCAGAGTGTTCGACGAGCAGAGCTGGAGACGGATCTCCAACTAATTGCCGAAGCAAAGATATTTACCTTACCTCTCCACTAGGCAGGGTGTGGCACAAGGCCGTTCTTTTAATGCGGGGCAAAACGAGCCCGTAGGCTCGGGCAAAATTTTCCCGTAGACCCCGTATACACGGCGTCGGGTAGCTATCTAACCCCCCAGACGAGACTCTGCCCTTCGTCATAGCCAAGTCTGGGTTCCTCTCTGCCCAAAGACCGAGTGCTTGAACAACACAGCATGAGACGAATCTCTAACTAATTACCGAAGCAAGGATATTTGCCAACCGCCTCACGCGGTCAGATATGGCACAAGGCCGAATTTAGCGTGGGGTATGCGAGCCCGTATGCTCCGGGCATAGAAATTAATATTTAAAGTGACTCTCATCTTTCTCCCTGAAGTGAAAAAACAGCGACTTATTACACAGTAAACACAATATATCCGCATAAAAACTTTCTGTCAAAGCTTTCGTACAATAATAATTATCTGGTGTTGTTTATGAAAACAATATATTTGCATCCCGTTTTATTTTGCTAAACGTTAGAAATGCACCTCTTTAAAAGTTATTTGGATTATCTGTCTATATCTCTGAGATGAGATTTTACGATTACTTGCATTATTTACATTATTCGCACTGGTTATCCTCATCTTAATTGTTGTTCACACCTTTTCGTCCGTTATACGCACCGGCCTTCTTCAGGTGATTGGAATTTCGAAACGAAATTTATTTCGTCCACCAGGTTGGACTATTCTAGTTCCACAGGCCATACCTCTTCCCGATGTTTCATTTAATTCCATTTAACTCACTCTCTAAGTTTTTTTTGTTTACCATTGTTCTGTCCTGATATTGAACTCACAACTCTTTGGGTCTATTCACTGGATATAACCAACATCTTTATCCACAGGGCCATATGTCCTTGGAGATTTGAGTTAAAGGGAATTAACTGAGACTAGGCCCATAATTTTTGCTAATTATTCATTTTGTCATAAAATAAAATGCTTCCAGTTTTGTTTAACAAAAGTTTACAGGGACATTGGCAAATTTTTTGACAATATTATACTTACGATTCAAAATGGCCAACATTGGCTTTCACCATAGCCTTTAATCTCTTCGCAAATGTATTGCATCATTTCTTCGCCAACTTCTCGAACAGAATTAACGTCGGTGTCAGTAAAATGTATTTCGGCCCTACATACTTGACATATGAGATACGTAAAATATCGTTCTTTTATGTATATCTCATAGTCGATAGAACTCGTCTTAGGCAAATCAACTTGTTAAAACATCTACGGAAATTTCTCTTGCATCAGTTCTATGTCGTATTGTCTGTGTTTGTTTCTGCTCTGGCTTCAGTGAAGACATAGTGACTTCCAAATGTGACTGGCAACCAGGGCAACACATATCTCTTCAAACTTTGCTGGTAAACACGCTTATTTACTTTCACTTCCTTAGTGAATGTCAAGTGCAAGTTCGGATGATCAAAAGAAACAGCAGCCGAAACTAGTTGCATTCTATTTCTTGAAATATATTTTGTTAAATTCGAGAATGTTTCCTGGTCATGCGTCGTAAACCCTAACTTCTTGGTAGTTAAGAACAGGAAAAATCGCTTCCTTTGACCAAACGAAGACATTGCTTGTGGTAAGCAGAATTTCCAACATTTTGTCCCTTTGCTAAGCCGTTTTTGTTTTGAGTTACTTGAGAGCTTAAAGTCTTATGTGGTGTTAGCTTTAAGACAACTTTGGTAATACTCCTATCAGAAATCTGCTGCTCTTAAGCCATATTCTCCATGACTATTCGTGGATTTCTCCCCCACCCTTGCCTTTTTCGATGGCTTCAATTATTCTCGTGGTACGTACAGGACGGGTTCTTCCTGTAATTGGTTTGGAAGAAGTTATTTGCGCCTCTTAAAACATTTCTCGACATATTAAAAACAGTTTTTCTGCGAGAATACCAGGTGTATAAAGCTTGAATGTGCGGGTGGTGTACTGGATAAAGGCAACGAAAATTGTTTATTGAAGACTCAAGGTTCAATTCCAGTAGGGCTTGTCATATTCACTTATGCATAAATATCATTTGGGAAGTTATGAATCCATATTTTCCCTCTATCTATGGGTTAATTAGCAGGATTTGTATCAGTAAATAATCATTATCTCTTATAAATGATTCATACATTCTGAAAATATTACCTGGCTTTAAATAACTTACAAAAGGTCGAAGAACACTAGAAAATATGTCAAGCGATTAAGTTTTTTTTTTCTGCAAATGTTCTACTGTTTTATCACTTCTCAGCTTTTCATATCAGCCATTTTTAATGCGACAATATAATCATGTTTAATATTTAATTAAACTGTAAACTAAACAAGAACTGCATGTCAAGAAGACTTATCTAAAAGAGTGGCAGTCTTTTTACACATACATGTCTTTCAATTGATGTCTAAATAATAGATAAATACTCATGATGTAGCGGATATACTAACCTTAGTTAAAATACAAAATATTATATGCGAAATAATAATAAAAATAAATTATTCAACAGAAAGCAAATATTAAATAACCCCAAATTAGAATAGGAAAAATAATTATTTTATAGTTATCTATCGGCAAGATAAAAAAGAAATAATCTTAATTTTTACTATTAAAACATTAAATAAAAATCCTATTATGGTCATCACATAAAAAAGAATAACAAACTCAAAACTTCTGCAAATCAATAATACCTTCGTATTCACATAGTGAATGTCTCTCTAATATTAATTTACACGAAACATATATTGGTTTAAACATTATGAAATTATTATCCTGATTTACTTGTCATTCATCTAATAATTGCTCCATTCAACGGCGTATTACTTAGCAACGCAATAACAAAACAATAAATTCGATACTGATCAATACTTGAAATATATATCTCATGTACAGAATGAGAAACAAATACTAACTTCAGTAGTCTCTGTCGGAATTTCTAGAATGAAGATTTATCATTATTTACACTACTTGGATTCGGACAATTTTCCTCATCTTCGGTCCAAACTTTGTGATAACTACTTCTAAAAACTCGGAGAGAATATATCGAATCGGTACGGACCTGATGTGTACAGTAATGGACGCCGAAGCGTTGCAATAACAACAATATGAAGACAATAATCCGAATGTAAGGAGTATAAATAATTATCAGCTCTACCTATAAAAACCAAACAACAACGCATTAATAACCTTTCATTCAATTTAGGAAAAAAATAATAACATGGCAGGATAGTTTTTTTTTTTTTCGGGTGAGATACTTTAAAGTAAAACAAATGTTATATTCAGAAGCCAGCAAGAAAACCCACATGCATACCTTTGAAAACACATTATACATCTAATGAAATCTCAAATCCGAGCGAGCTCAAAACTTATTGGACGGCTCCGTTTCCAAGCCAACAAAATACCGTAACCGAAGAACAATATATATATATATATATATATATATATATATATATATATATATATATATATATATATATATATATATATATAGTCCGGTGTTTGACGCTAAACTACATCCGCGTCCAGAGTAAAGAAAATAAACTACATCCAACGGCAAAGCATTTAATCAGAAGGTTGTGAGGAGAGTTGAACCACCTCCTCTTAATTGCTGGTATTCCCAGGTTCACCGTGACC
>CAHIKZ030005466.1:1375000-1500000 GCA_903632075.3 Acanthosepion pharaonis | reverse complement strand
CATATATATATATATATATATATATATATATATATATATATATATATATATATTAACATTAATTTTTATTATTCCATGTATTTTTAACGATAAATATATCCGACTTACATAAATCAATTTATTCCCAGCTACTCTGCAATCGATTTATCCACATGTAATCCATCAATTTACATGGATTTCACTTTGAACGTTATGGTCGATATATGCAGTAGTGATCACTAATTAATTGTTCTACAAAATTCAGAACTTTATGATAAGAATCCTCTCCTTTGAAGATTAGGCAGAGACGGATTTAAAATCCAGTATTCGGTTAATTTCGCTGAAGGTAAATGAATCAAGGACTTCAATGAGTTAACGGAAATCCTTATATCCATTTCAAAGGAATTCATTCCAATAATCTTCAGTACAAAACAAAACGTAACAGATCTTGTTTCAATGATGTGTGTAAAGAAGCTATCATGCTCAGAAGAAGAGCTTTGAAACATTTCATCAGACAACCTTCAACCTTTAATTTGTTACAATTTAAGCACGTTCGAGCCAAAGCAGAGAAAAATAATTAAAGAAATCAAAAAGAAATATTAGAGAAAACTACGCCAGAAGACTTAATTCTACCACAAAAGCAACATCTGTATCGAATATGATAAGAAAATAGCTAGTAAACATCATCCTAACTCTATAAAATATATCTCGATACATGACTTTAAAATAACCATCAAAAAGTATATCACTGATCAGTTAGCCAAAACAATCTCCAAGACCAAGTATGATAGCCAACAATTTCTGAATGTCAAACAAAAAGCGGAAAAACAAAAATTTAAATTCAAATAAAATAACACTGAGTGCTATAACCTACCGTTCAGTACTGAGGAACTAAATGAATTTTTAAAGAAAGCCTACATTACAGCCGTGAGACCAGATTATGCCCACTATCAATTCATAAATCAGTTGCCCAAAAAATCATTACAGATGTTGCTAAATTTGCATAAAACATATGGACAAGTGGCAGCTTCCCAGATATGTGGAGACTATCATTCATCAACCCTATTTCAATACCTAAAAAGGATGACCCAGATACTGAAAGCTACAGGCCGATAACATTAACGAGCTGCATATCTAAATCTATGGAGAGACTGGTCAACAAAACGATGATTTAGTACCTGGAAACTAACGTGCAAACAGTGACTACCAATGTCCATTTAGTCCCATGCATTACTTAGTACTCCTCGAAACTTTTGTAAGGGAAGCCCTTACTAATTAAGAAAGCACATCTCAGGGCAGTCTGTTTTAACTTTAAAAAATGCGTTCAATACAACATGGAACTTTAAAAGATCTGCATTGAACTGGGCCTAAAAGAAGGCTGATTCAATTCATTGAAGAATTCCTGAAAGAACCGGGGTTTCAAGTCCTTATAGAGAGTACTTTATTGGAACTGCAAGATTCGGCAAGGAAGCATTTATTTGGTGACGCTTTCCTGTGTAAAATTAATACCATAGTTAAAACCCTAAGCCCAGGAGTGAGATGTTCTCCATATGTCGATGATTTTCTAATTACGTACGTTATCGATATATGAATGCCATTAAAATCACAAATGGGCCACTGAAAATTAGTTTACGCTTTTCAAAACGAAAACCAAATGCCTAATTTTCTGCAAAATTAAGAAAATTGCACAAATATCCATGATTAAAATTAGACGGGGCAGAAATCCCAGTAGTGGAACAATAGAAGTTTCTAGGCATTATCTTTGATAGAAAATTAACATTCATTCCACTTCTGAAACAATTGAAAACAAGATGTAGCAAATCCCTACAACTATTGCGCATAGTCGCCCCTATTTAATAGGGAACAGATCGACTAACATTAATCAGATTATACAGATCACTACTCCACTCAAAACTCTGGGGCGACCGGAAGGGCGTACCTAAAAATTCTCAATGCAACCAATCATCCAGGCCCCAGTTTAGTACTAATGGGTTTTAAAACATCCCTAGTGGAGAGCTTATACTCAGAAGTTAATGAAACACCCCACATTTAAGACGAACTAAACTGGCAATAATAAAAAATAAAATTACGCACTACTAACCAAACTTACGTCAGTACCTTTGAATCGAACTACCGCGATCTGTTTCGACAAAAAGATAATTCTATACAACACTACGAACACAAGATGATATGCATTCCTGAAGAGTCAAAAGCACCAACTGTCAAATATACAAGAAACGTCTGCGTCCATTATTCCACAATGGATTAAGAAGAAACCCGAATTTCAGCTAGAATTGCATAATCTCCCAAAGCAAAAATTCAACCACTCACATACCTGTTTCAAGCCATATTGGCAAATTTTCATAACCATACAGCAATCTATACAGAATAATCAACATGTGAGGACAACATAAGATGTGCAGCGGTGAGCCAAAAATGTCACCAAAAACGCGCTTCCCAAAGGGAAGCTCTATTTTCACTGCAGAGTCTTATGCAAACGATCTGGCTCTCAACATTATGTCATAGAACAAACAAAAAAATATTCTAATTCTATTCTAATTAATTCTGACTCACAATCCGGTTTATGGGCTTTAAAGAAAAAATACAACTACTCACGAAAATATTATGCAAAATAAATCACTGCTAACAAGCGTAAAGGCGTCAAACTATACTGGATTCCTACCTACATCAAAGTTAATGGTAATAATGAAACCGTCCGTCAGCTTTAGATGTAAATGGTAACGGTATTAGGACGATAACCCATAGAATAAACACTTCGCAATTCAGTCCAGACTAAAAGTCAGCTCCTCGAAAATCTCATAAGGAAGAAGATGTACTGGCCGACGTACGCATTGACCAGATGAAACTAACCCACTCAAAATGACTAAACAAAGAAGATCAGCCAGTACACCAATCATGTGAAACGGCGCATATTATGGAACATATATTAACCGTGTGCTCAGATATTGTTCTATCAATATAAAAATACTTTAATAGGAACAGTATGTATGAGCTGTTCGAGAAAGTAAAACTTGGTGATATAATATAATTTCTCAATATTATAAACCAAATGAAAATGTCAAAATCACTTTCTCTACAAACCATGTATCTGAAAATAAAACATCAATGAAAGCAGGCTCTCGACAACAAACCTCTTTACAAAAGTCTCTCAATGAAACCGGATCTGTAAGTAGTTTATTTCCAAAGCATATATATTCTTGTTGTGATGTTGGACGGCTTCGCTTGTCATTTTTACTATGTCAATTAAAAGCTCATTATCACTTTCTGTTGTGGTAGGATCCACCTAATTTGCATAGTGGAGTACCGATCATATAAATATGGTTGGTACCGGGAAGAGAGGGAGGAATCAAGAGATTCAACCAGAGACTCTGCCCGACTGCGACTCAGTCAACACATTCTCCAGGAACGGTCTTACCAGGAATGTACAAAAGACTATATGTAAATATTGTGAACACTTTCTTGTTTCAATACATTTTGTTCTAAGTACATTTTGTGTTGCATTATTATTCCATGCATTAGTCAAGTTTCAACACTTTCAAAAATGCTCGTTACATTCGAGACTTCGTAGACGCCGGTACTAGTAGTAACGCCTTTCAATAATATCCGTACTAGTAATACTTGTCCAAGTAGTAATTGCCAAATAGTATAATGATTAGAAGAGAATCGTAATCTGTATAGTAATAGAGTAGAAAGAGTGAACGTATAGTAATAAGGGAGTGAGTAGTGTTCCGTATAGTAGTAGAATATAGAGGAGGAATAGTTATCGTGTAGTCATCACGCTACTTCTTATTTATTCATTTCTTTTATGATCATGTGATCTATTTAATAATGAAATCGCCCGTATTATTCACTGGCGATCTAGTTTCAAATCACAGTGTCGGCAACGAACATACTCTAATACAGTAATTTTATTCAAAAGAATCTATTTTAGAGATCCTGCCAGCATTAAATAACCCATTGAGTTTGATTTGCCTTAAAACAAACCAAACCAAAACTTAGGACCACCATGCATCAGCTGTTGGACGCGATGTAAAATGTATCATTAATGAAATACTCTATTTGCGTTAGCATTTTATTATTTTATTCATATGTTAATATGCCAAAGATATTCACCAAATACAAGTTTTAGTTGCCTGCTGGTTTCACAGTCAGTGGTATACAGTAATTGGTAAGCGAGCCATCACACAAGTTTATAACTCGGTAATGGTTTCAATTTTATACCCTCCATATAAGTCGACCACTAGTTTTGTAATTTTTTTTTTAGGTTTGGAAACTCGACTTGTAGGCCGCAATTTACGGTAAACCAAAATATGTTCCTTTATTCTTTCTCATGTTTTAGTTCTACGGGTTTAGAGATTTGCTGTTACGTGATCCCCAATGACAGATATTTAAAATAGTTTCTACTTGTCGACCCGAGATCTCAAACGGCAGGACCTTGAATTGTCCTTAGTAAACATCGCCAAGATGCCCACCTATTGAGTAGAGAAGATTGCTGGGATATCATTGTTTGGGGATTGGTCAAATTTATCACCCCTATTGTGTCTTCAGCTGGCAGTTTCTGAAGGACTGAAATGTACCTGAAATCAATGGCCATCAAAGGAAAGGATCTAGTTGAGCAACTATGGGTGCAGCACATGTAAACATAATGTTTAGAAATATATCCCTTCTTTTTAAATATCATTTGCATTTATTTCTCTCTAAATCGAACCCATTTTTTTTAAACCACATGTGTGATCGTGAATGGTAGAGTAAAAAATAATAAAATAAAACATAGTTTGCAAACCCTGAGGTCTGATCAAAAACTATCAGAATCGTCGCTATGGTAACAGAGCTAAAGTAGGCATAGTAAAAGCTGACTGACACAAATTTACCCTGTTCTTTGATATCTATATACAGTAAATTATAAGGTTATCGCTCACAGCCTTTGATTATAGCAGCGGTTGGAAAGAAAGTGTGTAGGATGTGTTCGTCTTAACACTTCCATTAATGGCCATGGTTTATGCAGCAGTTTTTTCCCAATTACTGAAAACAACCAAATTTCCCAGAACTCGAACCAGTGGATCTTTCACTCGTCAAAATCAAATCCCACTTGAAATTAATAAGATTTCAAGATCTGTCTTCATTTCTGATATGTGTTATAATTATTTATATATTTTACAATGATCGGAGTGTTGTTCTCATCTTTAGTGCCATATTCATGACGTTTCGGCCATTGTAGGCTTCAGGCTTCTGGAAGATATAGGAATTTCGAACTGAACTCTTTTTTTTCAAACACCGTGGTAGATTTTTCTAGTTCAACGCGCCATCTTTTTTAACTCAACTGTCAAAATTTTTGCTCACGACTGCAGTATCCAGGCACTGAACTTAAAACTGTTTGGGTCAACTCACTGGATCCAACCAACACTTTTATCCTCTGTGTCTCTCCAGAAGATGTGTGGCACGTGGAACTAGAACAATCAACCCCAGTGGACGAGATAAATGGTACAGTTCGAAAGTCCAGTCAGCTGAATAAGGCCGGAGCGTACAACAGCCGAGACGACGTGAATATAGCTTTGCAGATGACTACAGTAGTGTAAATAATATGAATAAGACTTTAAGACGTCGAAGAAATGCAAGAGAATGCATAATGGCTACTAGCTATCTCAAAAGAACGTGTTCCAGGACTGCTTCTGTCAATGGCGACGACACAGGATCAAGTGGTTGACTTTAGAATGGGACTAGTTCTAATACTTAAATACCGAATAGATAAGGCGTTGTAGTTTTCTTTGTATAGATTTAGTCTCGCTAATTTTTGATCAGGCCCCGTAAGTCTTGTTCTATCTCAATGCCTTTTCTTGTCACTGCTCTTGTTATTTTTCTCCATGTTGGGTCAGCTGACCTCGCCGTCTTGTCGACTAACAAACGCTCGGCTGAATGACTTCTACTTCTAGGCTACTGCCTAAATGAATATTTTTTTTTACGTTTCTTTGCCTTCTAATTCCGATTCTCTTTTCTCATCCATCCGCGGCCTTGACCAACCTGCTTCAAGCTAATGCAAGAAGTAGATGTGCTTGCAAATAATCTCGTCGCCATCAAGTAAACAGCCAATCATAACCTTCTCCTACAACACACCCATGAACATCTCACTACTGAGATCAGGGTTTACCTTAAGAATTCGTCAAAATATAGACAACTCATATACACATGAGTTTATATATATATATATATATATATATATATATATGTGTGTGTGTGTGTGTGTGTGTGTGTGTGTGTGTTATTTGAAATGTGATATATTTATGAGAGTGGGAAGAGAGTGAAGGAACTGACGTCTGTCGGTAGAAACAAAATGAAATAAGTTTACACCGTATGGTAAAAAGTAACTTTCACACGATCAATCAAATTTAGAATCAAACTCAATAAATTTATTTCACCACTAAATAAAAAAAAAACAAACCGACGATGTCTTTTCTTTTAAGCATATCACCCCAAGCAAGGCGGGGTGCCACTAGCACGCAAAGGGTTACAGAAAGTGAAAGTAAGAATAAAGAGGAGCGTTTGAGGCAAGGATAGAGAGAAAGACGGGGATCAGTATCAAGTTATCAGAAGATGTTGATTAGCATTACATTTGGATATTTAGAGGTTATAACTATCAGAGAAGCAATTAAGAAGAAGGTAGGTCCACTGTCGGGAATTGCGAGATAAGAAGAAGTTGAAGTAGAAGAGACGGCAACATTTAACCGTTTCGACAGTGAAAGGTCGGGACCGATATGCCAACCTAGTAGCACGTTTAAATTCATACAGTTTCAGAGCAGTTGCCTTGAAAATACTTCTAGAATATTAGAGGGAAGCCACAGCTAGTCTGTAAGAGAGTAACTGTAGACGATTAGGGCCAATCACTTTGGATAACCCTCTCTAAATTTTGTTGAGGACCTCGAGATGAACAGCGGGGGTACCCGATCATATATGTCAACATATTTCAATCCAAGGACGAATGGTTGATTTATAGATTCGAAGGATGGACTCAGGCGAGAAAAAAACCTTCTGGTGCGACACTACGAACCAACTTTCTTTGCGATAGATGAAACTATTGATTCAATGTACTTGTTCCACCTCAGGTCAGTGGAAAGCGTGAGACCAAGCAGGCACAAGGTGGCGCTCTCGTCGCATTGGGCATCAGCCATTCTGATGGGAGTCGGGGAGGGTTCTCTATGGTGGATAAATGAGAACAGTTTCGTTACATTAAAAAAGACAGTGACATGATGCAACATTGGGCCAAAAAAAAATAAAAATAAAAACTGTCATCAAAGAATAAAACAATACATTCAGTCAAAACATCTCTAAACCTACATGCGATATATTCGGTCATTACGAGATTTAGAGACAAATTTTCAAACGAACCCACGAAAATGTTTCCAACGTTGGAAAAATATTTTTTAAATTCTTAAAGAAATTTCATTTGTTTTTTTTACATCAAACCCAAACACACGCATACATACACACACACACACACACACACATATATATATATATATATATATATATATATATATATATATATATATATATATATATATATCGAGCGCTTAAAATGGAGATCAACATTTTTTAGTGGACTGAGCAGTTTTCAATCTACTTGTCTGAATCGTCTTCGAGAAGCGAGAGGAAGATCTAAAAGGTCAGCCAATCAAACAGTGATCTCATCCAACAATCCTTACGCTTGCTTCATATGCGGCCTCCTTTGTAAATCACTAGAGGGTCTTAGGTGCCACTTAAGATTATCGCACAAAATTTCATAACTGAAACAACTGGTTGTTGTCAGATCCTCATACGTTGAAAACGACTGAGAGTCCATTATATATATATATATATATATATATATATATATATATATATGTGTGTGTGTGTGTGTGTGTGTGTGTGTGTGTGCGTGTGTTTGCGCGGAAGAGGTTATAGTTGTTACAACAAGAGAAAAGTGTATATTTAAACAGAAAAGAGAAACCGCAAAAGATTTTGGTTTTAATGAGGATTTTTTTCTAAATACATATACTTTACTTTCTAAAATTTTCATACACGTGTATCCGGTCTCGCGACCTTCATAAAGCAAAGAGTGTTTATTTCTACATATTATTAAAAGGATTTAATTTTCCTTATGTTTTTGATGTTTGTCTTTTGTATGTAGTAGAAACCCAATATTTTTTTGTGACAATATATATATATTCATTTTAAACGTTACCTTTAGGGAATATTTGTAATTGCGTAGGCGCTCCGTTTATATATATATATATATATATATATATATATATATATATATATATATATATATATATATATATATATATATATATACTACTAGCCTTAATGTACGAGAAATTTTATTACAGAAAAACTTGCGCCCCTCCATTGTTCTGACGACACAGGTTCATATCCTGCCCGAGAGCGCAAAATTAAATTAGCGTTCAAAGTGAAAAAACACGTCGGATTAACAATAAAAATCCATTGTAAAAAATATATATATATGCGTGTGTGTTTGTATGCGCGCTCGTGCGTGTGTGCAAGTGTGTTTAAAAATCAATTAAAGTTCTACGTCAAGTATTGCTTATTTTTTCTTTGTTAAATTTGGGTTCATTTTTTTTTGGTTAATGTTTATCTAATAATATATAATATATAAATGTAAGATAAAATTTTAAATATAAATTTCAATTGTTCGAGTACTTTCCTTTATTGTTAGCCATTATCAAGTATTTTTTGCTATAATAATTGTTGAAGCTTGAATAAGCATGGAATAATAATAATACAACACAAAATGTACGTAACAAAATGTATTGAAACAATGAAAAAAGGTACACAATATTTACAGGTAGTTTTGGTATATTCTTGGGAAGACCGTTCCTGCAGAATGGGTTGACTAAGTCGCAGTCGGGCAGAGTCTCTGGATTCGATCTCTTAATCTTCCCTCGTCTTCCGGTACCAACCCATATTTATATGGTCGGTACTCCACTTATGTAAATTAGGTGTATCATACACAACAATAATAATAATGATGTGCACAGAGAACAAGACGATACGAAAAATGATGCAGCTTCTATCGCCAAAATAAAATATTCCAGACGCACATTAAGAAATTTTCATTATCAATGAATTTTTGCAATAATATGTAATAATAATAATAATAATAATAATAATAATAATAATAATAATAAAAAAGAAGCGGAAGAAGAAGAAGAAGAGAACGAATAGCAATCAATAACAACAACAACAACACTGGCTGCCAAAGGAGTTTTATTATCAGTCCAAGAAAACTGAAATTAATAGAAAAATAAGGAATGTGATAATTTCTTATTATTTTTTTATTCAATTATTGTTTTTATTATATTATTTAATATTGATTGTTTTTTGTTATATTTTCTATATTAAGTTGTATATTTTAGCGTTTCTTAAATATTTTTTGAATATTTGTGCTCATCATCATGTAAATGGGCATTAATTACGTATATTAAATGAAACTTTAATCACTATCCTCTTTCTCGCAAATGACTCGAAGGTCAAATTTACGCTGAATTTATTACCCATCTTACTCGTTTCGGACAAACAATATGCCTTCTTTTTCGTCTACCGACGTGTTAACTGCATTCACTGAATTTGTCTCTCATGCTTTAGATTAGAGGATTGGGCTGTGGCTCTAGATATCTCAAAGGCGCACGACAGTGTTTGCCATGCTGGCCTTCTCAAGGGCTACGTTATCACGAATGTTTAATCTAATCGTTCCTGGCAAATCATGTAAAGCACATTTAGAACATTTCGTACTAACATTACTAACTAAAATATTACCTAAATTTAATCACTAGAAAGCGGAATAAATAGAATCGCGAAGAGTATAAGCAAGCCATCATATTTGTCTACACTACACTCGAAAATCCTCAAAAGAACATAACGGATGGAATATGGCATATCGAGAGAGATATGATAGGAAGTGAAAAAAGACCGTATATCGTCCTAAATCCGCTTGATAATGTCTAAAGGGACATCATGGGAAAGAAAAAACCTTCTCAAATTCGGAAAGAGATCAGATAAAATTAAATATACAACAAAGTAGGCAAACCCATAACTCAATAAAAATGAGGCAAGGGCGGAAATATATAATATGACAGATGATGAGGTACTAACTGAAATAAATGAGATATGAAATAATGATCTGTCCCGAAATGAAACTGAAGTATCTAGCTGTGACATAAACAATTTCACTAATTCAGTTTCTGTCACTGATGAAGATGGATTATACGAAATTAGAAAAGAGTGCTTAGGAAAGAACACAGTTGAAATCACTGAAGCGAAAAACATTATCATTCAAATAATCAGCAACCTATCTCGAATAGAAATGTCGGCAAGAAATCGGCTTTAAAAATCAACATGACGAAGTCCAATTGATACACTTTGCAGGTATATACCGTCAACGAAGAAAGTATTTGTACACTCATCAATTTTAAATATTTTTATCCAATTCCCAGAATCTAATGTCCGTATAATGCCAGGGATTTTTTGTTATTAAGCAGAAGAAAGGAATATAAAACTCAATATGGACATTAGTTTCAAATGGATAAAAATATTAAAAATTGATGGTTGTACGAATAATTTCATCGTTTCCTGAAGACTGTTGCAAACATTGTCAACTAACAAACCATTGGAAAACATCACAAAAGTAAATAATGTCATATATGCAACATACTTATTGGAAAACATAATATCAAGACAAAGAAAAGATGAATGGGATACTTTTGCTAGATATGGTCTGGGGACCTCGTTATTCAACTTGAGGTTCCTGACAAAGTCCGAAGACAGATATATAATGTGATCGGTTGTGACTTGGGGTCTCCCCTCCAATCACTTTCTCACATACGTAATGTGGTGTTGCTCTGCGTGAAAAAGATTTTAACAAACACTGGTGTTGAACATCACCCAGCACCGATTACAGTAATATACGACATGAAAATTATATGGGATTACTCCATCTTTACAGGCAGGAAGAATGAAGCAAATAGGCCAGACATAATTTTCAAAAATCGAAAAGAAAGGTAAAAACTTGTCTACCAATTGATATGGCTTGCACAGCGGACTGTAATATGGCAACAAAGAAATTAAAAAAAAAAAAAACAACAGAAGTATAAAAACCTGGAAATCGAAATCGAAAATATGTGGAAAGTGAAAACAAGAATAGTAGCACTCATAGTAGGTACGCTTGGAATGATAAAAAAGGAGCACAACAACACATTGAAAAACATCACTAGTGATGTTATGGGAGTTGGAAAAACAATTCATGAAATGTAGCCATAACAACACACCATTACCTGACTTAGACCTTCCCGCTTACTTGGTAGGCAGTGTAACCATAGCAGAAATCTAAATATAGTGATAATGATACTAATACTAATACTAATAATATATAAGAAGAAGAATATATGTATACAAGACCACTTCAGGGTTTGCAAAGTTGACTGTGACTACTTTTTCTATGTACCACGTCTCCTAAGGGTATATGCGATCATATCTTTCCACAACATGCTATCCTTTGTGACCAGTAACTTCCTTTGCTAAGAATCCCCGCACCAGAGGCTAGCTGTCTTCTGTCTTTATTGCCCACTATGTAGCTTGTGAGGCTGCGGTTTTCAGTCCCCCTTTCCTTCTTATATGTTCAAGAAGTTTCCGGACTATATCAAAACTGTAAAAAGAATACTGGTCAGTTCTTGCCCATATATGGCAAGAGTATCACATCTTCGACCAGGTTATGGCACTTGTGATAGTCATAGGAGGAATCGGATACTCACTGGATCGGCACAAGTAACCTTCGATTTTCCAGTATTTTTAGCGACGAATTGTATGAACGAGTACAAGTAGAGATCTAGGTTGAGTTCAAATTTCCTTAGACACTGAATATGTCTCCCTAGTTACTGAATGCACGTATCGCTGGGCACTGAATGCAAGTCTCCCTAGGCACTGAATGCACGTCTCCCTAGGCACAGAATGCAAATCTCTCTAGGCACTGAATGCAAGTCTCCCTGGGTACTGAATGCAAGTCTCCCTGGGTACTGAATGAAGTCTCCCAAGTCACTGAATGCAAGTCTCCCTGGGCACTGAATGCAAGTCTCCCAAGTCACTGAATGAAGTCTCCCTAGTCACTGAATGCAAGTCTACCTAGGCACTGAATGCAAGTTTCCCTAGGCACTGAATGCACGGGGTGATCGAGAAAGAACACCTATTCATCGCGATATGGGAAAATACAATGAAATAGGAACGTCAGTAGTTTGGATTCTGAAGCATTGAATGTGAGCAGCCAGTTTTTAAACCATCTGAGCTTTTAAAGCTAGGCAAGCGGAGAGAACAGCATTCCTGGTCTAGATATCTAAGATGTTTGGGGTGCACGCATATACCGTTGTATCATCAGCATAGATATTCACAAATGATCGGCGTATACTCTTAGGCAGTTCATTTATATAACATAGAGAGGTAGAGCATGAAGCGATCCTTGCGGAACGACTGCATTGATCGCTTGGGCCTCTAAGAAGTGAATCTCAACAAATATCTCTAGAGAACTACCAGTTATAAACATTGGTAATTGAGAAAACGCTTCCAATGATTCCATAGAAAATTTGTGAAGTAACCGATCTTGCCACACCTTAAGAAATTCTTTGAAATATCGAATTCGACCGCGCTTGAGATGTATTTATTCTCTACTGTCTCATTGATTATATGATTAATCAATCGTGAAACCCGCCGATGGAAATTTGTACTCTTGTTTAGTGGTTGTACTCTATTGAGGTGATCAACAAACATTTCGTTGATTATAGCTTCAAAAATATTGCTAATGACTCCGAAGAGGTTGATGAGTCTATATTGAGACGAGATTAAGCGCTCACCTATATTGTTAAAAAGAGGAGATACACTTGACTCTCTCACATACTTAGGGGTGATTCTCTTTTAAGCCGCCTTTAAATAGTTTCACTAAGATTGGGTATAACTAGGTTAATGATACGTTAGCAGGGTGTTAATCGAATTTATATATTTTGGAGTGCATCTTAATTTGTTGCATTGAGTCATGTTGTATAATAAATCATGGTTTATCGATAATTTGTTTAAGCTTAAATATTATCAACGGCAACTTACATTTTGAATCCTTGATAACTCTTGAGAAATAAATGAAACATTGACTAAGCTACATTGTATAATTTATAAATTCAGCTTAACAAAAAAAATCGAATTGAGTTCGCGAGACATGCATAGTCTGAAAGCGTGAGAATTGCTTAAAACAAGAAAGAAATCTCATTTCTAAAGCAGAGTAGAAAAAATACTCCTTCTAGTTTTTCGTATCTTCCGTTGAAGTAGTAATATTTTTATTTACAAAAAAAAAATGAGAGCTACTTAGCTTTGATCTCGATTACCGATGCCTTAATTCTACCGATGATTTTGAAAGTTTTTGCCGTAAACAGTTATGGAAAAGACATTGCTCTTGCCTCAATTACGAAAAAACGTAGAGTTAACCACGTTAATGAAAGATTTTTTCCTTAAGCAATAATATGAACGACTCAACCTTATACCGATTACGGAAGAATTAACCTTAACCTCGTTCGTAAAGACTTAGACTAACCATAATTATGAAAGACATACCCTAACATTGAATGTAAAAGACTAACGATAACATCGGTTATGAAACTTTAATAAAATGTGTCAATTTGAGAATATGTTGTGAGAAGTTGAGATAAAGATTTTGTTCTTAAAAATTCAATTTAATTGCCAAAATGAAACAGGAGGAATCACTTCCTTCATCTGGAAGTTATACTTAAAAAAACAAGCAATAAGGAAAAAGTAATGATTGTGAAAACGCTTGATTCCATTGGTGAAGGTGAATTTAAAAGAATAAAAACTTGTAATTCCAACGGATAATTTATTGTTAAAACAGATATAATTCGGAAACTTTTGAATCCTTGATAACTCTTGAGAAATAAATGAAACAGTGACTAAGTTATATTGTATACGTTATAAATTCAAATTAACATAAAACAATTCGATCGAATTGTGTTCGCTAAATATACGTAATCTGAAAGCGTGACAATTGCTTAAAGAAAGAATGAAATGTTATTTCCAAACGAAAGTAGAAAAAAATAGTTGTAGTTTTTCGTATTCGATCGAATTTTGTTGTTAATTTGAATCTCGCAATGTCTACTATCGTATAAATATTGGTATATGTACTTGTAGTGGTCTAGTGGTTGAAATGGCTGAAATGATATCTCATGAAAATTTTTGTCCAAACACATTAATATTGAGCAGGTAGAATTTTCAAAATGTTTGGATATTTTTTGAGCAAATGTCGTAATGGGTCAAATCTGGATTGTAATGGGGCTACTGTCTAACTTGGTTAACGCGACATCTTTAATTCCTACCTGTCTTTATGCATGCAATTTCAGCTGCCATATTAATACCTTTATATGTCTGAACAGGAAACGTGAATTGTAATCCATTTTTTTCTTAGCATATAATCTTTCGTTAGGTTGTCTTTTAGCCAGCTAAAAATTCCACTGAAATCGTTAAACAGCGGGAAATGTTTCTGCATAAATAAGCTCACCAAACGGTTAAAAAAAAAGATAACTTTATTGTTAAATATCTGTCTATATCTCTGAGATGAGGTATTATGATTACTTCCATTCTTTACATTATTCAGACTGTTATTCTCATTTTCATTATCATATTCAAGACGTTTCGGCCGTCGTACTCTCCGGCCTTCTTCAAGTGATTGGATCTGTGAGATGAAGTATTATTATAACTTGCATTATTTACATTATTCGAACTGTTATCCCCATCTTCATTGCCATATTCACAACGTTTTGACCGTTGTACGCTCCGGCCTTCTTCAGGTGAAAGGAATTTCGAATCGAATCCTTTATTTCGTCCACCGGGTGCATTGTTCTAGTTCCCCTTGCCATGTCACTTCTGGGTGTCTCAGTTTATTTTTTCTTTAACTCAACCCCACGACCGTTAGATAAAAAACGTAGATTAGAACCAGTGACTAGATCCAAAGAGTTGTGAGTTTAATACCAGTCTACAGCTTTGGTGAACCAAAAAACTTGAAGAGTTGAGTTAAAGAAAAATAAGTGAGATATCCAGAAGAGGCATGGCACGTGGAACTGGAACAATTTATCTTTAAATTCTATTTTTCATGATTATATTTGCTTTAAGAATATTGGAAACAATATATAATGGTTTATATATGAATAATAATGTGACTTGTCTCGTTTTTTAATATTTCGTCGGACTAATGTCTTCCTTAATATATCAACGCACAAGCATGACAGAGTGCTGAAAAATTTAAATTAAAAAAAAATATATATTTAAATTTCAAATTTTCATCTTCCTCTCTCCTTCCCGCAATGTTTAGCCATATCAAAGTAAACACCACTTTAAGAATATACAAAAGTTTGTGCGTAATTTGAAATCGGAAAACCAGTTTCAAAATTCGGCCGTGTTCGTTACATTCACTTACGAACAAAATACCATTTGGAAAGTTATGAATTCACATCTTCTCCTCCAGATATGGGTAAATAGTAGGACTTGTATCAGTAAATCCTGATGATCTACAAAATTTCTTAAAATTTAAAAATATTATCTGGCTTTAAATAACCTGCAAAAGTTTGATAAGTCGTAATCATTTAACCAATTTAACAATAAAAAGATTTTCTTCGTAATCTTCCATTCGCAATGTCACATTCCTTACCGTTTGTTGTCCAGTTCTTTTCTATAATCTTTGACTTGTCCATCCAGCTTTAATTGAGGACGTGCTGGTGGTCAAATTGATAGCGACAAAGAATGAGAAAACACAGAGCCGAGTCGGCTTATACTAATAGTTAAATGGTTGTTCATATATCATGAAGGAGGCACGTTTGAATAATGGATAGCGGCTTGGACTGAGGAATCTGAGAGCAGAGTTCGAATTCCAATCGCATCCATTGCATTCACTCAAGTGCTAATACTCTTGGGAAAGGTATGAATCCTCTTCTTCCCCGCCCCTTCACCAGCTATGGGTAAATAGCAGGACAGACCGAGTTCTATAGCCTTGGATGGTAACTGGTTTACCGCAGAAAGTAATGGCAGCCTACAGCGGGAGAAAAATCTGCTTTGTCAGTCTTGCATGGAAAGGGACATGTGTATTACGCATGACACATAAATTACTGACATGTATCGGGAAATCATTTTTATTCTAAAAAAAAAAAAAATGAAATATTCACACGCAAAAATAGTATTCGTACAAGCCAAAATGCATTTCGGATTTAAATAATCCACAAAAGTTTGCTGATCCGAAAAACAACAACAACAAAAAAAAAAAAAAATCAACAAATCGAATATAGCTTTATTTCCAGGCAAATAATCCGGAAAATAACTCGTGAGTCTAGTAAAAAGTAACGTTATCATAGAGTTGCCAATTTATCATTTTGACTCGAATTATGAATAAATGATGCCCGTATCTTTGGGGAAAAAAATTGAATTATTAATCGATGATATTTGCTGAACTAAAGGGTGTTCCAAGAACTTGAACCGATTTTAAATATGAATTAAGTTTAAGCGTCTAATGTTTTTTTTTTCCTTTCAGATTTAACAACTTAAGTCATTGGTAATTTCAACCATGGAAAGATTAACACTCAAACAACTTCTTAAACTCATCGACTTATATTACGAAAATAGACATTTAGACAGAATTTGAATGAAAAGTTCCCAGATCGCATCATCTCTCAAAACAGCGAAGTCAATTGGACACCACGATAGTGCGACTCGACGCCTTTAGATTTCTTCCTTTGGTGGCATCTCAAAAGAAAGACAATCCAACAACAATTCATCAGCTGAAGGATGAGATAATAAGGCATATTAGTGAGATCAAGGAGCAACTATGCAGAGACGTCATCAAAAATTTTGACCATCGAATAGAGGTGTGCAGCCGAAGCCTTGCCGAACATCTGGGAGATATTATATTTCACACATAATTGCCATGACTTAAATAACATGATTCAATAGAGAAATATATAATTTTTTTACCAATAACACTGATTTATTTACTGTTGACGTTGATCCGTCTTAATGAAACACCCTTTACAATTGATGTTGTCTAATGTTTAAGTGTTGCCAGTTTTCTTGATAAAATGGCACTTCGCTCCTCCTGTATGTAAAGAATAGGTTTTTGATTGAAGACCCGACAAATCACAATTATCCGCACGAAGAATCATGGTTTAAAAGATTATATTACTGGCAGATTTTATCTGCTTCGCTAAAACTCCTAATCAGTAAATGAAACATATAGAGGCGTCCTCGTAACGAAGAATTGGGAGTGAAATGTCCTAAAATTACTGACTGAGGAAATGAGGCTTCACCGAGAAAGTAACGTGTACCACAAACAATAGTCAATATGATAGAGAAAATCATTAAACATTCCCGGGAAATTTACGACTAAAACAGACAGCAGAAGAAATCGTTAGGCTATACTTAGCAGACTGACAAATAAACAGGTCAAACCAAATTAATGTTGATAGTATCAACACCTGCACTCGGAAATAATTTCCGGTTTTTATCGTGACTGAAACGTTGTTATATGACTTAAGCGAAAATACGTTTTTTATATTATTGTTATTATTATTATTATTATTATTATTATTACTATTATTATTATTATTAAGGTTCCATTATTAGAAGGCTCGTGTGCCACTCAAGGTAGAAGGATACTGAATGAGATAAAAATGAACTGTTATATATTTTAAGTCACTTAAATAAAAAGAAAATAATACAAGAATATTTCAAATATGTTCTATAAAAAATATCTTGGGAGTTCTCAGTGAATAATTTATACATATGTTCTTCAGAAAAAACACTCGATTTTTCGGAGTTTCCGCGAATAACAAATATCTGTTCAAATGAAAAATCCGCGAATGTATGAAGCCGCGAATGCTGAAACGCGAATAGGCTGGGATCACTATACTACAAAATAACCAAGAGAAAAATTGTCGCAATATATATCAAGGTATAAAGTAATATGCATCAAATTTAAATCTAAATTGGAACTCGAAGGATTAACAGAAAAGATTTTATTTGAAGGATTCTGAAGTGAAAATTTATTAGATACATTTTCAAAACTTTCCTTGACGCAGAGTCTAATGCTTTTTTTCGTGCGAAAATGACAAGAGAAGTAATTATTTGCGTTAATGAATTATGTACTTTCAAATTGCATATTCACAGGTCAGAGTGAAGGCAAGAGGGACAGGAGAAGAACACATAGCCTTATCTTTAAACTTGTAGAAATGTAGAACAAGAACAACCACAATATTTATATTAGGATTTACGCGGTTGAATAGAAACAACATCTGTATACACATCGGCAATCATTTTCCAACCCAAAATTGAAAATCCATACTGAGAAAGAATTGACCCTGAGATTGACTGGAAAATTATAGGGTTTGTCCACACTCCTAGTAGTTTTAAATGTAGATATAATCTATACCTACAAGAAAGAAATTAAAATTATTAAATTTAGAAATCCAAAGATACTGTTACACCAAAGGAATGGAGTAATTTCTAAATGCAGTCGCCGTAGTAGATTAAAATTACCTAGATCCTTACCGAATTTGCATGAATTGTCATTCTTTGGAAATCACCTGTGAATTCTTGATCATCGTTAGTCCTGACCGAACGTGTGTGAACTGTTATCCTTTAACAAGTTCTTGAATAGCTGTCTTTGACAATTACATTGTATACTACGCTTCTCTCCTTTTCTTTATTTATCCTTCTCATATTAGTCTTCTGTTACAATTTACAAAAATATTTATCTCTGTCAGTAAATTACTATTAATTCTTGGTGACTATCAATATTGAATTATCCTTTATCATCCTTTAATATAAGTATTATACTTTCACTACAATATTATATATGGATAATAAAATACCTTAATATAACTTTTCAGTTAATTTGTTATTATGTAATAACACATAATTATATGTTTATATAAGCTCTGTTGCATATATTGGTTTATATTGTTTGTTATATTTTTTAATATTTGTTCTAAATCAATTGGTATGTCTAATATTAAATATTTAGTCATTTTTACTTTATCTGTACTGCATATATTCATATATAATATTGATATGTAATATTGAAATGTTTTAATAAATGTTTTTATGTTATTGTATTATGAAGTTTGATTAAGTGGTATTTGAATATTTATCTTAGTATAAATTTTAAAGGATTTATATTTTTTGGTTTTATTATTAAATTTTTATTAAATATTTTAATTTTAGTTACGTTTTTTGTAATATATATTTATTTAAAATGTTTTTGTTACTATTATTTAATTAATATATTTATAAGTTATTTTTAAATAGTAGTATCTATTGATTGTAAAGACATTTTTTTTTAATTTCCTTATTCCAAAGGCAGTTTTTCCTTCTAATTTTAAGGTTTATTTTTTTATATAATATTATATATTAATTTCAAATGTATGCTTTTCCTTTTAGATGGGTATTAATCAATATAAATTTAATTTGATATATGCTAATTTGGTTGTATTCATCCTAAGATATTTATATTCCTTCTTTATATTAATTAATCTTATATTTCCCTTAATACTCTTTTCTCGCATATTGGTTAATTTAAGACTTTTTAATCCTGGATTATCTTTCTTTCATATTTTCGTGTTTGTCTCTTGTTATTTTGTATAATATTTGTTTTTCTCATTAATGTCTGAAGGTTCCGGTTGTCTATATACTGCCTGATTTCTAAAGGGTATATTCAATAGGTCATCTCTTACTCTTCTTTCCTTCTTTTTCGCTTCCTTACTCCTCTGACCACAACCCATATCAAGACTTACACCACGTTCTGTTCCCCATTCCCACTTCCCTTACTTTCTATCCTTCCCCTTTTGGTTTCCCCTGTTTTACTCCCTTTCTTTCCACCCTCTCCTTGTTCTGGTAATTTTTATTTAAAAAAAATTGTCATCCATTGACTGTTTGAAAAACCCTCTAAATTTAATTTTAATCTTTTAAATCTAAATTTTAATCTTAATTCCGATTGTATGAAATATATTGCTTTGTTTATTAAAAAATAATAATTGAGCTCTATGTGTGAATTAGTTTAATATTTAATTTTTTCTACTTTGTTTGACTTGGTTATGAGTCCAGATCACAATTATATTTTGACGGGAATGAATCGAGATATGAATTATGGGAGACGAAGTTTTTAGGCTAACTCAGAATACAAAAACTCCATGACATCATCCTTTGAAAAGTTGACCAGGAGGGGGGATGATGATTTTATGGAAAGAAATGCGACCGTGTTCGCTGAATTAATACAATTCCTGAATGACAGTAGTTTGTCTTTAATAATGAGAGAGGCCAAGGACAATAGAAGCCGAGCTCTACAAATTTTGCGTGAATACTATTTGTCAAAAGTTAAGCCTAAAATTATTGCTTTATATACTGAACTAACCGAATTAGAGAGACAAGAAAATGAATCAGTAACCAATTATTCGAGCAGAGCGTAGTACTTCCTTCTGTCATCTTCGCCTGACAAGTTGGCACTGGTCATTCGGGTAGGATAAACAAAAATGGCCGCCTTTATACACGACGGATACAATGTTCTGCGGCTTCTGATTGGTTAACCTTCTATTGGTAGATATAAAGTGAGTCAGGGCATTTTGATCGGCTCACTAGTTACATAGAATATACACAAAAACTGTAACAGGATTATATACCAATATATTTATATATATATATATATATATATATATATAATGAAAGAAAAGTAAGATATATAATCCGGTGATCTTATTGATATTTGTTATTTTGTACAAAATAATGCTCAATGTAAATTTATAGACCATTAATATCATAAATTAACTTAATTAAAATAAGGTTTTTTCGCTACGAAGTAATAACCATGTTTCAAAAATGGAAACTAAATGCTTCGAATTTAATTCTGTACTTAAATTAAAAACATTAGTTCCATTATTCGCTTGAGGTTGAAATGGAACTAATGTTTTTAATTTAATTACAAAATTAAATTCGAAGCTTTTAGCTTCCATTTTTGAAACATGGTTCTTAATGTGTAGCGAAAAAAACATATTTTAAATAAGTTAATTTATAATACAATACATATATATATATATATATATATATATATATATATATATATATATATATATATAGAATTCACTCCAAGGAACTTTATTATGCTACTAAGACACAAGGTTGTACTGGGAGTGAAAGAGAATGAAAAAAACTTTAGAAGGAACCAGAAATCTAATCCTAAACAGAGAACAAGGAATAAATCCCGACTTCACTTCCGACGAACAGGGAAGAGTGTGAACCGGACAATAGGCGAACCTATCTACTCCTATTAACGAAACAATGAATAAAGAGTTAGTAAATAAAACTTCGGTATCCAAACGAAGATGTTAGAAGTATAGAGTTGAAATAGACTTTAGAAGAAACCGAAAACCCATTCCTAAACAGGAAACAAAGGATAAAAGCTTAGACCTGTTCAAAAAACATGGGAGGAGTGTGAACCTGACGATAGGAGAACCTATCTACTCCTGCTGAGGAAAAAAGTAAATAAATAGTAAATAAAACATCATTTCAGGCAGTGACGTAAAGAAAAATAACGATAAAAAAGTTGGAAAAATAAAATTAAGAACTACCTTCCTGTATTTCTTAATCTGCTCAAGACAATGTCAGTTTATTAATGGTTCCAAAGCATGTGTTATCTTGATCTTGATATTTGTATGTCGTTTACCAAGACTTGTTCAATAGCCTTTTCAAATATGGCGGTGGGGTCCCGGCTGTGGGATTGACACCAAATATTAGTTTTTTTCTTATTGAACTTAGGAATATTTCAGTTCATTAATAACTATTAATTCACAACTAAATGTTTCAATAACTCCTGTCAACTAAAAATAGGATCGAAAATTAATTTTTTCTTGTTGCAACAGAGATTTTTCCGGTACTTCTATCGTATTTCCCGACAGACGAACTCCGTTCCTCCTACTTTCCTGATAGCAATAATCTTCAAATATTCAAATGTAATATCAATCGACATCTTTTGCTGCCTTGATCTTGATCCACGTCCTTCTCTATATCCTTTCCTCAAACAATATTCTTTACTTTTGCTCTCACTATCTGTAATACTTTGCGTGCTAGTGTCATTCCTGCCTAAGTTGGAGTGAAATGCTAAATAATAAAATAAAAATACTTTAACGGATTCGCTTTCTAATCACTTCAAACTTAATCTTTTCTATCGATCGTTATCTATTATCCAAAATATTTTTCCTTCTTGACATCTACTTCTTCATTTATACCACGAATCTCATTAACCCTAAACATTTACTACAGTAAACCTCAACCTGCAGTTTATCTGCTGACTGAACATTGGTATTAAACAATTAAAATAAATATTTCGCAATTAATATAATTCTATTATAATATTTTTCAAACAAAGGAACATTATTAGAAAACACATTCTGTAAGAAAATTTATTCTTAGATTTATATTACGGAGAAAATTAGGTTGGTTAGTATATCTGGAAATAGCATGTTGTGTCGTGAATATAGGAAACGAAATACAGCGGAAGATTTGCCAATTTAAATTCTAGAAAAAAAAACAGTAGGATTTGATCCTACCCTTCCCTACTAAAATCTGTCTGGTCGGATACATTTAAATTATCATAAAAAGGTTTTCTTTAATGATTTCTAGGCGCTCTTGACGCCATTACTAAAGTATCTACAATCTATATACCAACAAAATCTCAATAAATAAGGGTGAAATAAAGTATGGAAATAACACATTTCAATTTGTATCTTTTTTCTGCAAAACGAAAGAGTCAGCTGAAGATATCGGGATTCCCAGTAGAATGAGAACGGCTTTGATTTTGTGTTAAGCATCAAGAAATTCAAGGATGTTGCTAACTATGATAAAGTTGTTGGCTACGTTTAGAAATAATATAGATCTTATATAGGAAAAACAGTGCGATGCTTAATTTTTATACTGTTCCCAACGCTTCGGTCAGTAAAAACATCATTAGAACACAATAAATATCGAATATTTATATTTAATTGTCAATTTTGGAATGAATTTTCTAATTAACGACACTTTTTCTAAACAACAATTTGCCATGTTAACACTATTACTTTCTTTTTTTTTCAGTTGTTCTGTTAATTACCTTATAGACAAAACATTGGCTAAAAAAAAATAAAGATCAAAATTTCCTTGTTCCATTTCTAATCAGATATATATATATATATATATATATATATATATATATATATATATATATATATATATGAAATATACTTTTAAGCTGTGCTATATTTATGAGATAAAGTACTCAACATCAGATATAGAGCGTATGTAAATATAAATATAAATATGACAGTTAATATTGAAGTCAACACTCAGAGGCGACAGGCTGTTTCATGCTAGACGCAATCGTCAGACCGCCAATTTTGGATTTATCCTCGACTATTTCTTTGTATGGGTTGGTGTTGCATTGGGGGTAATCTATTCTGGCGGTTATTTTTGGGAGTGGTTTGTTCATTTATTTATTTATTTATTTGTTTGGGTTAATTTATTTTACATGTTTTTCATTTTCATTTTGTATTATTTATTCTTTTCGCTTTTGATATTGTATTGACGTAGTAAAAAATTGGTGGGGGATTTTCTTGGGTCACTTATTTAATAGTTTGTTTTTATCTGGGAAGATAATTAAAGTTATTTATTCATTCAACGTTTAGATTGTTTGCCGTAGTTTATTCTGTTATTTTAGCGTGGGCAGTTTTAACTATTTATTTGTTTATTTATTTGGATTGATTATTTTTATTTGTTCTTGCTTATTTATGCTTATTTTGATTAGTTCTAATGGTTATTTTAGCGGGGGCGATTTGTTACTTTGTTTATTTATTTGGATATTTTTTTTTGTTTTTTATTTACTTATTATTTTATATTGTGTATTTTTATTTATCCTATTTGTTTTTCGATTCTTGAGTGACGTGGTAATGTTCTTTTATCGTTATATAGCAGTTATAGTTAATTTTACATCCAATTATATATATATATATATATATATATATATATATATATATATATATATATATTTATTTAAAATTTATTTAAAAAGAATTATAACATAAATATGTTATAGAATCACTACAAAAATAGCCATTTTGTTTCAACACCTCCGGTGTCTTATCAAGTGATGATGCTGAATGTAAAATAAATGGTTTTAAAAGTTTTAAATTAATTAACGATCCTTCGCAAGGGTAAAACGTTGTTGCAAAAGCTAGAATGACCAATCAAAATACAAGTATAGGAAAATTCAAAAAGCTTGACAACGAAGTCATGTTATAATAGATAATCAGATCTTTAAGATATATATATATATATATATATATATATATATATATATATGTCTGCTTAAAATAAAAGATAATAAAATAAGGTTATTGTTTAGGAAAGTAAAATCTCTTATAAAAACAGCCACACAGTTTGTCAAAAAATATCTACTTTGAAATACGATACATTTGATAGGATCAGTTCACGCTTGCAATTCCACCCGCCATAAAATGTGAAATGTGTTTGCCGTAGTGTCTTTTCATTGTTCTCTGAATTGAAGAATAAGAAATTAGGAAGGAGAAACTTTCTATTAGATAAATGGGTCTTTTCCATTTCATATTTTCAGCAAAATAGGCAAAAAGAAATCAGGAGAGGTATTGGCAAATTTTGACTAGAAACCCGCAACGAACACGGAGAAAAAGGTGTCCAATGGTGCGCGGCCATTGATCAGGTAATAGCCAACACTTGGTTCCAAGAACCTCTAAGACGGTTATGGCCATGGAGAAGCCCAGGAGGAGAAACTAAAAAGCAAATTGACTACATAACCATTAATAAATATTCAGGAATGCACTTGATTACAACAAAATCTATCCAAATGCTGTCTGTGGATGCTATCACCTCTCATTTATGTGGAAATTAAGAGTGATACTACGAAAACTGAATAAGTCTAACGCAGAACCGAAATTGCAATACAATAGTCAACTAGAAGGAAAAATATATGGACAGTGTGAAAAGAAGATTGCAAGGAGAAAATGGAATTGGGACACACAAAGAGAAGATTTAGGGACATCATTAAATGACTAAATCCCAAAGGACGAAGAAGAAAAAAAAACGAATAGATCACAGATTAGATTCTCGACACGATGCAAAGAGAGAGAAAACAACGCAAAAACATGGGACGCAATACAGAAAATTACACAATGAAAAAATTCAGGATGGCCGAAGAAGAATAAGTCAATGAAAAATGATTAGATTCTCGACATGATGCAAAAGGAGACAGAAAACAATGCAAACACATGGAACGGAATACAGGAAACTACAGAATAAAATAATGCAGGATAGCTGAAGACGAATAGTTCAACGAAAAATGAGCAGAAATTGAGAGAATGAGTATCGCAGATAAAGGCGAAATGCGTAAAAATCTGCATAAAATCCAAGGATGGAATGTTCATATTAGAGAAAGAAAATAATTCTTCAACGCTGGAAGAAATATATTCGAAATACCTCCCACGACAAATGAGAACAACTAAAAATACACAGAAATATCGACAGGCCAGAAAAACTATAAAACCGAAGTGAAAGCTGCACTGGCCAAATTGAACTGAAAGAAAGCGACAGGGCCAGACGGAATAGACATTCTGGAAGCCTTACATATATAATAAATTAAATCAACAACAGTGTTGATATACCGGAAGACCTGAGCAGATTTAATTTCATAGCACTGCCTACGCATCCAGGCGCAAACGAATGTGTACTCCACCGAAAAATCATAATAAAACTCATCATCCGAATTCTGATAAATGCAGCAGTATGAGGCCATACACAGGACAAGAACAGAACGTGTTCCTTAAAGATACCGGGACAATGAACGCGATATGTACGCTCAGAATGTTATCAGAAAGAGCTATACAAAAGTAGACGTACGTGTACCTGTGTGGATGTCAGTTATCAGAGGGAAATTAACGAGATAACTGATAACTGACATCCATTAATCATGGCACGTGGAACTAAAACAGTCTACCCCAGTGAGTGAACTAAAGGGTTCAGTTTGAGATTCCAACCACCTGAAGAAGTGCGGAGCGTACAACGGCCGAAATGTTGTAATAAATATGGCGACAAAGATGAGGACAATAGTCCGAATAATGTAAATAATGTACAAACCAGCTTCTGTGAGGTTCAGTAATATAATCCCTTTGACATACTCTAATACTTTTAAATCATCTATTTTATTCCTATGAGCCTTCGGATTTCCATCATGCCATCTGTTACTATACAAGTCACGTAGATAATTTCATCTACCTTCTTGATCTTAACGTTCCGAAAACAGCCATCCCGTTTCACTGACAAACAGACAATTCGCTTTCTTACCGTTCATAGATTTCTTTTAAGATTCCCTTTACTTACTTTAAGAGTTCTTCCAGTGCCTGCACCTATCATCACTACAATATAATCGATGAATCTTAGGTTAAAATATTGTCACTCAATACTAAGTCGTAATTTCTCTTCTTGATCATTTAGGATCATTTTAGTTGTTGAAGATAGAAATCCAAAAAAAAATATGAAAGAGGAAAAAGGAATTTTGGTTAAGATCCGTTTGTAAAAACAAATTTTCTATGTTTAGGCGTTATGGAAAATGCTTTGTACAATGTTACGCTAATGTTAGACATTTTTTTTTCGCAGTGATTTATTCAATGCATAATCAATCAATGGTTGCATATCGTTTATAAATCTTTAAAATAAAAATTCATGAAAGAGAAAATAGGTTCGACACGATCTATTGAAAACGAACATCTGTCAAATGATAAATATTTAACTTCTTTATTGATACAGGCAAAACTTAAGAAAAATGTTGGCGATGAAACATGCAGGTATCTTCGTTTTTTTTTTTTTTTCGTTTTTTTGTTTTTTTTTTTTTTGTGATTATTGTTGAAACAGCTAGATGCAATGGTAGTTTCTATTCTAATAGTTTATTTATTTGCATTTCTAACCTATAGAACTTTATTCTAGATGCTTGCTTCCATGCAACTTACGACCTTTACATTGCAAAAAGAGTCGCCATCTTCTGTCTACTTAAATCATCTTCACTTATCTTTCTCCCCATCAATAAGGTCTTCTTGTTTTTCTTTCATTCTCAGTATTCCTTTGCATCTTATTAGCATTATCGCCTCGATTGGTACGAAATGATTTAAACATATCAAAGTAAAAAAAAATAAAAAAATAAAAAAAACAAATAATAGCTGGGTCAAAGAAAATACTCGACATCAAAATATAAATAGAATTGACCAGGGTGAAATTTAATTATGTTTTATATTTTAGTATTTTATTCTGCATGACATACAAATATACTGTGTACACGAGCGGATAAAATGGTCACCTATTGCATTGTGGGACATAAAAATATAGTGATCCGCAAGAATACATAGTTAGTAGGTGTTCTTAAACATGAGTCCGAAGATTGATCTATAACCAACTTAATAGCGAACAAGAAATACTACAGACATTATTCCAAGAATGATTTCTATATTATCACATTAAAAAAAAACAAAAAAACTGTTCAGGCCCAAAACTACGGAGAGCAACTGGCTCGTTTGAAGGCCACATTACTGCATAGATTTTCTCCGCGCAATAAATTCAGCCGTTAATTTCACTGAACCAGAAGACTTCAAGTTACAAATACGACGCAACGAGTAACCTCGCAGCAAGTAACCATCTCGAGAAATCCAAATGGTCTATCCCCCTAATTTGAAGAGATCAATCAATTTTTGCACATGTATTTGTACCTTGTGTAGATATGTGTGTAGCGTAGCAAATATTGACGCGCAAATATATAATCCGCGTTCAGAGTTCAAATACTGTTCAAGTTCCTTGCATTCACTTTCGAAAAAAAACTCTTTGTTCAACGTACGAATCTTTTATCTCCTCAGCCACCAATGTGTTAAATTGTATGGTATATTAGGCTCTCTAAACTTGCCAGCTTTCTATGGAAACGAAAACAGGAAAATGTAGCGTAGTGAGACTGTGGTAAGATATAAAACAAGTGTGTCAATTGGCATTTAGAAAGAGGAATTAATTTTAAACGTATTAGTACAGTTATCTTGAATGTTATATTCACCAGGTTTTGATAAGTCTACATTCCGAACACCTTCCGATGCTTGCAGTATTTACTAAGATTTTAAGATTCTTTTGAAACAATGGAGAATGATCACTCTCATGCCGACCGCAATTCAAACAAAGATTTATTAAATAATTCTTTAAAAACTCTAATCAGAAACTAGACCATTCTTTTGTGATCGAATACACAGCGTAACTGAAAAGTATATTTGATACATAATTCATAGAAAACCAAGTGAGGACTGAATACTGATGATATGAAGATTTTGTAGCAATGCTGGAAACTTTTGCATCAGCCGTATAGACTCATTGAATTATATGAAGTTATTGTGCATAGTTGAAGGAGGAACTACGCAAAGATATGCTTGCGCCCATGTCTATCATCACGCCATTTTGTATCTTGCCTTTTAATTTGATTTAAATGGATCAGGATATATATATATATATATATATATATATATATATATATATATATATATATATATATATATATATATATGATTAATGTTGACTATTTCAGGTCTTTTTATTTCTTTCTCTTCTTCCATGATTGCATCGATTGTAACCATATACTGCACCGATTTATCTCAACAATCTTCAAAAGAAAACTCCGCATTTAAAATGGATGAGCAAACAGGTAAGCGAACCTCCCCAATTGAACCGAATGAACCCAAAGAAATATTTTGCATGTTCACTTCGAAATCGTTTGAACTGTTAACACTTTCGTCCCTATTACATGACTGATCTTTTGTCTGTAAAAATGGAAGCGGAGGAAGAAAGAAAAAATCACAAAGAAAATAATGGGGTAAAAATTATAAACACGCACATTTAGTGAGCCAACTGAATTTGAGTGCCGATGATTGCTGTTAACTTTGGACCCCTCGTGAAAAATATATCGTGACTTTTATATCCTGTTTTCCTCTTTTTTTCTCTCTCGTTTGAGCACCCCACTTCACACCTATACAGATAATAAGTTTATGAATTGATTTACTAATGATCGTAAACACCTTTCAGACGCATTCCAACGCATCGTAAACAAAATAAATATTATAAAATTAAAGATGCAAATAAAGTCAGCCTCCACAGTTTTATTGATAGAGTAATTCAGGGTTCGAGATGAGATAAGTTCTCTTTACATTCTCTTCACAGTAACGCCCTTTTGATTAGTCATACATATACCTATCTTTCTATTCTGTAAGATCGACGGAAACAATGGCATGTTACTGCACAGAATATTGGACACTGCACAAAGAAATTAGGAACAAATGCAGTCTAGCTGAAGAAGAAAGACCCAAAGAAAAAATGTGCGGAATTAATGAGAATGGGTATCTGAGAAAAAGTAGATAAGCATAAAAAAAGAAAACCAACAGAACAGAAGATATGCTTATCAACAGGTATGCATAAAATCCAAGTACGGGGTGCTGATATTAGAGAAAGAAGAAATACGTCAGGGATGTTTTGTTCGTTTTGTTTTACGACTTATCAAACCCTCTTGGGGTATTTAAAACCGAGAGATTCCTATATCTCATAAATGTGTTTCTTTTTTCTTTTATTATACCAGATCAAATGATATTAATTTATTTATTCTCTTTCCTTTTTTTTTCAATTTATAGTTTCAGCTTTTTTTTTTTCATTCACATCGTATCAGTTTCTCTCTATTTTTTTATATAATTATGTTTAGGTTTATAATTTATTGTATAAAACCCACTCTTTTGAGCAATGATATAATATCATCCATCATTTCTTCTTTCAAAGAGCTCCCTTATTTTATTCATAATGAAGAATGTCTTCCTAGATAAAACAAGAACTGGACAGTCAATCAGCAAACATTTTACAGTGTATACAAATTTGCATGTTGGGCATGTTGGTTGTCCTTTCAGTAGGTATGAGTGTATAATTCTTGTATGGTCAGTGCGCAAGTGGACCAATACATCATCTTCTTTTGGGGATTTTCTGTATCCTGCCTTCCATTCGCCAAATATTGGCTTGAATTGTAGTAATTTATTTGCAGCACTTTTACTTCAACGTTATTGCCACTTTGTATAATTTCAGGTCAATTTCCATATTTTCAACTTGATATTCTTTCCTAAGTAGATGGATTTTCATAGCAGTGTTTAAGAAGCCATGTTCAAATTAATTTAAAATTTGAAATCCCTCGAACAATTAACCTAATGAGTCAGGCAACAAAACATATCCTAATTTTGATGAATAGCGCACAACATAATTAAACCGGAAATAGTACAAAAAACAGTGCATGATCCTTAAAGACACTGACAAAACTGAATGCAATATTCCTGCTCAAATGGACATCAGAACGGACAATACAAATTCAGGAGGATGTTAATCTCTCTTTAGTAGATTATGCAAAAATACGTCACGAACAACCATTTTAACTGCTAGGGAAACCTAAAAATACGTCACGAACAACCGTTTTAACGGCTAGTGAAACCTAAAAATACGTCACGAACAACCGATTCAGCTGCTAGGGAAACCTAAAAATACGTCACGAACAACCGTTTCAACTGCTAGTGAAACCTAAAAATACGTCACAAACAACCGTTTCAACTGCTAGTGAAACCCAAAAATACGTCACGAACAACCGTTTCAACTGCTAGTGAAACCTAAAAATACGTCACGAACAACCGTTTCAACTGCTAGTGAAACCTAAAAATACGTCACGAACAACCGTTTCAACTGCTAGGGAAACCTAAAAATACGTCACGAACAACCGTTTCAACTGCTAGGGAAACCTAAAAATACGTCACGAACAACCGTTTCCTGACATATTTTCGAAGAATATTAGAATAATCCGAAACCTATACTTGCAGGAAATCGCCTACACACGGATAGAAAATGAATTCAGTAAATATACAAAAATAGAAAGGGGTTTAAGATAAGAATGTGTCTTCTCACCAAACTTATTCATGCGAGATAGTGGGGTGATTCTGAGACAATTAGAAATCCTATCTCCCACAATCTTAAGAAAATGAGACATGCAGACGATATGGTGTTGATTGATGGCAGAAAAAGAAAAAAATACAAGAACACCTACAGAAAATAGTGAAAGAAAGCGAGAATAAAGGAGTAAACATCATTTACAAGAAAACAGAATGCATGGTTGTTAGTTTAATATATTTTGTTTATACGTTATTTTTATAGATACAAATATGTAAGTAAAGGTTTTGTTTCACGCTGTTAAATGTACTTAATATTGATTATTATAAACAGAGTATTTACTTAAATATTTGCATTTATAAAAAAATAACATATAAACAGAAAAGTTATTAAAATAATTGTCGGAATTAGTTCATTTCATAACATATAATTCATATGTTGCTGACATTGTAATATGCTTCTAGCAGATACGGGCTTTCGAGAAAAATCATGGAAAATTTGTGGTTTAAAACAGTAATTCGACTTCGCTAACCCGACACTTTCTCTGTAATTAAAAGGTATAGCACATCAGGCTATATGACGGATCCGTATATGACACAGGTTCGATTCTTATCAGAGGACATACATTTTTTTTTTAAATTTCTCGGACATTCAGGCCGGTAAATGTAATTAATGCTGTTTATTATAAACAAATCATTTACTTCAATATTTGTATCTATAAACATAAAGTATGATTAAAATAATTTTTCGGATTTACTCTATTTCATAATATATCGTTCTTAATAAAAAGGAACCTCCCAACAACCAAATTACGAATTTGAGCTATTAGAATTAATTAAATTCACCTATTTATGTATATGGGAAATGTTTTAACAGAGGACAGAAAGTGCGCCACTTGAACCCAAAGGCGCCTTGGGTTAGCAGCAGATGCCTTCCAAAATCTAAGCAAAATACTAAGAAACAGGAAAATTTCGTTAGAAACAAAGAAAATAGTAGTGGAATGATATGCAATATAAGTCCTCATATATGGCAGTTAATTTTGGAAATCTCGTAGATGAAGCAGAGACTTGAAGTAATTTGGCTCGAGAGACAAATTTTAGAGAGAATAGAAAAGGAAAGACCATTTATACTTAACATCAGAAAGAGACAGTTTAAACTGCGTGGGATTCATCTGAGGACAGGTTTATTATGAAAGTTGTTACTCTGGGCATAGATTGAAGAAAAAGGGACACAGCAAAACTATGCATAAGCTACATAGCGAGCTTGAGTAAATGGATGGCCGAACAACGTATAGGAGAGTTGACAAGAAGACATTTATTAAGAGATACATAAAACATGAATTTATGGAGAACCATATATTCTCAATTTCATGTCAATAAATATAACAAGCCTATCGCTATCTTATCGCTATTTCAATGGCTAATGCCCAATATCATTCTTTAGTTTCTCCAGTTCAGTACTTTACAGCTAAGACCTGCCATGTTTCGTCCACGGAGTTAATTCATCTTAATGTCCTTTGTATCCTAACTGTCAGACGAATGTTCTATTCAAACAGCTTTTCCCCAAGAACTGTTACTTTAGGGGTATATTCTCTTTCAATATAACTCCAATCTTAAGTATCTGTCTATATTTTTGAGATGAGGTAATATGTACATTATTTACATTATTCGGACTATTGTCCTCATCTTTGTCGCCATATTTATTATAACGTTTCAGCCGTTGTACGCTCCGGCCTTTTTCAGGTAGTTAGAATAAAGGGTTCAGTTCGACATTCCAACTACCTGAAGAAGGCCGTAGCATACAATGGCCAAAACCTTGTAATAAATATGGCGACAATGAGGACAGTAGTCCGAATAATATAAATAATGTCCAATCTTAAGGCTTTCAAGTCAAAGGTCAATCGTTATCTATCCACCATATCCTCATAATCTTGACCGCTTATTTACTTCTTTTTGTATTCATTTCACATAACTCATTCATTAACAGCAGCTCTTGAATAGCTCTTGAAATTTGTACTGTGAACATTAGTGGAAAATGAATAAAAAAAATACTATCACTCCTCTGAAAATGACAACCCGATAGCCAGCATGCCGCTTATGCAGGAATAAATAACATTGTTGAATTTGTTGTGTTTTAAAAAAAGTTGAGCTCATTACAGGATTTATTGTGATATGATATTTTATTAGTGGGATGATTATATTGAATCAATTAGTAGATCTCCTGCTAGGAAATTTGGTTCCTTGTGTGATGTTACAGGATATATCTCCCAGAATCCATCTGACACCTTGTTAATTATAACATTTGCCTATGCGTTGAATATTGCTGTCACATCTGGTCTGGTGCCTTTGCCATGTATTTAATCATTCTTGATAAAATCCCAAGAACAATCTACAATATAATCGGTCTTGACCTGGTACTCCTCTGCCTCAGTCATTTTCTCCCCACCGTAATGTAGAGTCCTTGTGTCTTTCCATCGTAGTTGATCTGCTGATGTTTCCTCTTTCCGATTGATACAAATTTCAGCGCAGTACTAGAGAGGCAGCTAGGTTTCATCATATTGCAGTTGAGATCTCTAAATGTAACAATAAGTCCTATGTTAACAGTTTCAGCTCTCGTACTTCTCCCTTGTTGAACTATCGTTCAAATTTTTGCTTGCCAGTTAAATTTAATTTTTCAAAGATGTTTTTTTTTTTTTAAATACCCATAGTTACCTCTTAAATCTCTGATCTTTTATTGTTCTCTCTCTCTCTCTCTCTCTCTCTCTCTCAGCAATAATGTTTTATTTTCTATCGGTCGGCTTTTAAGTGAGTTTTATAGATTTGCATGCATAATGTGTAACTAATAAATGTATAACTAATTCCTCTAAATCCTTCTAAATATGTTTATTTCCCAACGAATAAAAGTAAGAAGTCGTTACATTTTAGGACTTATCTACAGTTGATAGTTTATTTAAAGCCGAAACATGTCTTGGATTCGAAGAATAATAATTCATTCTCAGTAAATAGCGCATTAGCAATTCATTTGAGACTGACAATGATTCTTCCAGATTCAAATCATACTCTTTAAACAATAACGGGCGAAGTTGGTGGATGCATAACTAAACTTGATGGAATTCGAACGCGGGTTTCGGATTTCTCATTCTGAGCCGTTATTTATGACACTGTCTATCCGAAACAAGGGACTTCTAAATTATCATATATTTTTTTAAGCTTTTCTCTGCAAGCGAAGCGGGAGTGCCAGTAGCACGGGACGGGTTATAGAGACGGGAAGCAAGAGTAAAGAGTCTTGAAAGATGAAAGGATGAAGACAAGGACGGGATATAGATCAAGACATCTGTTGATGTCGATTGACATTTGAATAGTTGGAGATTATAGCTATCAGGGAAGCAAGTAAACGGAGTTCCACAGGCGGGAAATGCGAGACACGAAGCTATTAGAGTAGAAGAGACGGCTATATTTAACCCTTTCGACAGTGAAAGGGTTTGAGCGAGATGCCGACCTGTTGGCAAGATTAATTCATACAGTTTGGGAACTAGAGAAAGTAGCTCTTCGGAGCAGTTACTGTGAAAATATTTGTAGAAAAGACAGAGGGAGGCAACGGCACATCTGCGAGATAGCGAATGTAAACGAGATCAAGACCAAACACATTGCATATCCGTCTCTGGATCTTGATGATGACTTTAAGACAACCGGCGGGGGCTTCATCCATAAAATCAATTATATAATTATTTATGATTACATTAATATTTATACTATTTATTTTTACCACCAAAGAAAAGAAAATATTTAAAATAACTTGGTCACTATTAAAAGTGAGGTTAATTATATACATTTAACCCATTGTTCTTAATATAAAATCCCCTATTACTTATAAGATTCTAAATATAGCTGATATTAATTTTAGAGTCTGTCTATATTTTATTTCTGGGATGATGTATTATGTACATTATTTACATTATTCAGACTGTTGTCCTCATCTTTTCGCCATATTTATTACAACATTTCGGCCGTTGTACGCTCCAGCCTTCTTCAGGTGGTTGGAATGTCGAACTGAACCCTTTATTTCAAAGGGAAATTAACAGGATATAACTGATAACTGACATGCATGGCATGTGGAACTAGAACAGTAAGCAAAATAAAAAGTTCAGTTCGACATTCCAATCACCTGAAGAAGGCCGGAGCGTACAACGGCCGAAACGTTGTGATAAATATGGAGAAAAAGATGAGGAGAACAGTCCGAATAAGGTAAATAATTAATTTTAGGTTCAGAAAATTGGAATATTAATTATAACTTTGTTTCTGGCTTCAATTATTCGATTATGTCCATTTAGATATTGTGGGCATTAAAGTGCTAATCTGGTTTTATATTCGTCTACCTTAGCGACTACTCCCAAGCCGAATCCTCTCGGTTTTCCACTTAAATTAAAAGAGGAAGATTTACTTATAATCATAGACGACACAATCCGTGGGGTTTCTATCGGTTAAGTTTTCTTTTGGTTTCCAGTAAAGAAATGTTGCCGACAACTCGTCAGCGACACAGAGGAAGAATGAGTGAGAAGTCACCACCAATAAATTCTCATTAAAAAAAAATTCATAGAAGGATATACTTTTTTCAGGGAAATCTCACCTTCTTCCCTGTTCCTCATTAATCAATTCAACGCTGAGCGTAAAGACATCGCCGTATCCTTTCTTACAGGACTTGTGACAGTCCGCCAGCCATGTCAAATATATCGCGTATATCAAATACGATATATTTCTAACAGCCTGTTTATCTATTTATTAGTTACTCAATGTTTATTTTTTCCTATATATACATTACTTTGTTCTATACCTACAATATTACACATTACGTCCCAGAAATTCATTTGACACATTGACATTTTATTTATAGTTATGTGTTCCATAAAACATTGTTCATACGCGTTCTGTCCTTGGTACTGTCTCTATACTTCAGAAAAATCTCTGTTGCTAGAAATCTATTCTTAATCTCAAAGACAGTTTAACATGTGTGAGATTTAGATAATGCCTTGCATTTCAACAAACAATACTGTAAAATTTCATTACCTGCTTCATTTTGACGTCCCCAGTACCTTGGATTATCTGTTTAGCTGACAACCATGCATCCTGTATTCTTACCATTTATAGTTAGTCCGAAGCCATTTTGAAATTAAGAAGAACAATTGTTTGGAAATGTAAAAACCCTGCAGCTCAGCTAACGTATTTCGAAATCCAGTAAATAGGAAAATGTATATTTAATGCGGAGGGACAATAAATTGCTTTTAATAGAGCAATTTGCATATTTTGACTTTTTTTCCCATTAAATCGTTTCCAATTAAAAAGAAAAGAATGTGTGTGTTTCATTCTAAATGCGTTGAATACTGAATAATATTTACATTTCAAACTGAGTAAAATGGGATGATTGCTGAAAATAAGGCTTCATATACTGAGTTTAGCAGCAAAATTTTCCAAATCGTTTAAAAGTAAAATTGTCCAATTGCTAGATTAAGTTTGAATCGGTGTATATTAGAAATGATTAAATATATCTTATTGGAATTCTCTGAAGTTTATATAACATTTTTGGGATCTCTTTTGAACAGTGAGAATGTATTTATCTCTAAGTTGAAATGATGACCCCCTCTTGCTGATGTGGCATCTTGATCCAGTTTCCCTATCTCGTGCTCTCTCTTTTTTTCACTTTTCTCTTGATTATTCTTGAATGTATTTTGAAGATGGAAACCAGAGTATGAATTCTCGTACCATGACTGGATGCCTGAATGATCATTTTCCTCTCACCATTGCTCAGTTGGGGAGACATAGTGGGGCTGACACAAAACGATTTTAACCTGCTCTGTTTCTAGATGAATAACTCAAAAGGTTTTTCAGTGATTCCTATGACAAATGGTGTGAATATGTCTTATCTTAATATCTGGAAGAAGGAAACTGAATTTGTTTAGCAGTGTTTTAGATATTAAATATTTTGCGGGATGGACAATTATGCTGTTACACGATTTGGACAATTTTGCACTTACATCCGGTATGCATACTCAAATGACTGCTACATGTATAATAGGTGTTTCTTGCGTGATATTTTTTTCTTATTAATGTTCACTATATACAAGGTCCAAGAGCCCCTCAAAGTAGATACTTACTGAAAGAAGTTGCTGTGTGAACGGTACGTTTAAGATTTAAAAGAAACAATTTATACGCATATGTCGGAATGACAGAGAGTGAAGAGGCTAAGATTAATGTAATTGTAGTCGATTACATAAAGCAGCCGTCTGTGGAAAGAAATTGAACTCACATCTTACTATTGGAATAAATGAACATAAAAGTAGTTCCCCTCGGTACGTAGCTTTGGTGGTACTTAAGAATTTAGCTTGTCGTAATATTCTCTATGGAAGCATTGCTCTATTTGCGATAGGTTTGCAACGGTTCGTCTTTAGGAATGGTGTTGTAAGGTGGAAAATAATTTATAAACCATAAAGCCGCGGAGCTAATTTAGATTCTATCAAGACAGCATAGCGAGTATTAGGCGGCTCCAGCCCAGATATGGCAGCAGTAATACTCCATTTTCGGGCTGAGTTGCATCTTTCAAAGTTAGGGCATATCAGGAGGAATCATGTATTCTAGATCAGTACAGGTAACTGACCATCTTTCCAGCACCTTTAACGTTGAAACTTATGTATAAATTCTACTTGAGTGCTGGGGTCATATCAACTTTGATTTGACGTTCAACACAAGAAACAGCCTTGTGCATACACATGTTGATCGCGATGGTTGAAAACTCAGGGATTTCTCGGTGATGAAGGCACATTACTAGTTTCCCTTCTTGTGTATGGAATATAATCAACCAGTTTTTCCGCCATTTAATTGTCACAGGAAAGTCAAATAAGTGATCTTCTTTTTAAAAATTGTAGAGAAATCTTAGAAATTTATTTATAGCTAACGAGACTCTTTACTTCACATACGTCTATGTTAATTAAGGATTTATTTCTGAATTGTCAAGATGAAGAGTTATCACTATTAAACGCAAATCTATTTGAACAATTTCTCATCTTGTTTGTTTTAGTAAAATCATTCTGCTCCAGTACATTCCGGGCCTATTCTTTTAGTGTATTTTCATTAATTAATTACATTGTTCGGATCAAAATTACGAAAATGTGCCGAATATAAAACTCAGCTGATGTAGGCGTTTTATAATCAACATGAGGGAAACCGCTGTTACGAATCAATGATATAAGAGTTATTTGCTGAGAAGGGATCATTTTACTTTAATTTGGAGAATATGTTTTAATTTGAAAGTAAGTTTGGATGTTCTTTCAGAAGGTTAATTTGATAAACGCAGCGAGATCGAGAAAATGCATCACTTTCATATATCGTATTAATAAATAATTATGCACAATTGTGCATAAATCTTGGCTAACGTGTAAGAAAAATTATTTTTAAAGGGAATTTCAAAGAATGTCTAGGGGCACTTAACAATACAAAAAATACGATAGATTGCAATGACACTTACGAGTTGATTAAAGACAAAAAAAAACACGAAAATTGCGTCAATATTACTGACGAATGAGACGTCAAATATGAAATGTAAAAATTATTAACCGGGAAATGGATAAATAATTACTTCTTAAGAAACGTTTTTCATCAATTAGCAAATGCGATGCAGTAAATAATCTTGCAGAGAGTATAGAAATTTTTCAGTATACTTCATTTTTCTTCAAAAAAACTTACAGGGATTGTACTTTTAAGATTGAATACACAATTTAATTGGAAGTTTCGTAAAAGGTCACAAAATTCTAATCAAATTAATTTTTCAACGGAATGATGCTGCTGGCAATTCATGCGAATAAAAGATTTTGACTATAAATGCTGGAAATTTTTGCATGAACCTCATAGTGCCGGGAGATTTCTAAAACAAAAACCGTCATAGCTTCAAACAATGCAATGCCGTTTTGTGATACTGAAAGAAAAACTTTTTCTTCACGAACATACCTCAGAATTATTTTTTTCCCTGTATCTGTCATCTTTCTATTGTTTGCAAAGGCATTTAATTTTTGTTGTTTTTTTTTTTTAATTCCTTTCTCCAATTACAGATAAACTTCGTGATTTCGGTTGAGAAAAGCCACTGTCGATGGCACGATCTGGGTAGACAGCAAATAAATTAGATGTTTAAATAACTTCATTGAATACGAAAGAAGTGATTTACAAATGACAAATGAACACAGTTTCTAAGAAGGCAAAGGCGAACGAGCAAAATTAATGACGTGGTTTATAAATAATTAAAATTTAGAAGATCTAACAAATTGAAAGCCCATAAATTTTGTTGATGTTATATTGTTTCCTATAACAGTAAAGGATTTATCATCGATTCGCATATTTATAAAAGTATGAGAAACACCTCTTTCTTCGCAGTTGGTTAGATAGATGGCTTGGACGTTGCGTGGGGCTATGGTAATGTCAATGCAGATTATAACCATCACTATACTGAAAACATTCGAGTAGGCAGCTAGCGGTATTCTCGAATGAATATGATATTTTACTTAAAGCATTTATTCAGGGAAAATGGTTTTCTCAAGTCTACATAGCTATTGTAAATATTAATGAAAATAACGTCAGGTCGTTTCAGGGAGATGTTGTAAAGTTATCAACTTGAATATGTCTTTATTTCTAATTATATTTGTTATGTGTTTCTATTGTTGTTGATGCTGAACGTGTTCAAGATATGTAACTTATTTATTTGATAAAGCTTTATGACTGAGATTATGTATCGCCAGACTCTTCGGTCTGCTGAAGGATAATCTTCGATGCGATTAAGTTATTTATTCGTTTTAAACCATGTTTAGTCATTGATCCCAGTAAACGGTTGAAGACAGGTGATAGTTAAGAAATCTCTGAACGAGGTTCGACGTCATACATGCTATCTATATCAGTGAATAGGTCTAATGAATCATTGTTCTGAGTGCTTCAAACTGACAAACGCAATTGGTCCTTCAGTGCTATTTGCGGCCTGTCAACAAATGACGACCGAGTTCAGGATGGTGGTATCAGCGGACAACCAGTTTATTTGAAAGAAATGCTCAATTGAATAAGAGGATAAGTAGGGTTTCTTTAACCTTGATAGAGCAACCGATGTAAAAAAAAAAAAAAAACGAGAAGCAAAACGCAGTAGACTTAATTCAAAACCATTTTGTTGTGGAATGTGTTCTGTCAAGTAATATTACCATAGGCACAGAAAATGTTGCTGTAGCTGCAGTACATATGATGTCCAAACGAATCTAATGGGTTACTGGAGATGTGTTTGTGATCACGTGATATTCCATGATTGTTTTGTGCAAATCTTCGTTAATCCATAGAATGATGTGATCCTCATTTATAAAAATGTTGTCTGTTGTTTCCAGTTTATAATTCTTTTAAATGCAAGTACTTTCGAATAATCCTTTATTCATCCTCAGGCATATTTTTTTCCTTTTAAAATTAAAACTTGGAGACGAAATAATTGTTTGTAGACCGATAGATGTTTTTTTTTTTAAGAATGTGCTATTATTGACGGTTGTGTACAATATCCGAACGTGCAAAGACGCACCGCTAAGTTTTTCAAAATTTAAAGTAAGAATTTTTATTTGAATTTTTCTTGTGATGTGGTAAATCCACGTATTCTGTTTTTACAAGTGTTTTCAGTTAATATGTCATGAACTAAGTATATAGCTCAATTAATATAGTGTTATGTCTTAGTAATAGTTTTTTTATAGGAATTTTTTGTACTGCGGATCGATAGTGCTGTTCCACAAGTTTTTGTGAATTCGTAAGAACGATGACAATGACAAGAAAAAAAACACACACACAAACAAACGTAATATAATACTGTCCTCCTTGGAATTACCCCTAACAATTACAAATTGTTAATATATATAATATATATATATATATATATATATATATATATATATATACTAGCAGTAGAGCCCGGCGTTGCCCGGGGATGTATCAGTAAGAGATAGATCAAGTATCGACCATCATAAAGACTGAAAAATAAAATTGAGAAAGATTATTGTTTAAGGTTGACGGACACGCATGTCTTAATTAGTGTTTTATTTTTTTTACGAATAAGTATAACTCGATATGAGTTGTCCCCCTTTCATTCTCGTGATGCCTCTTAATCGTGTTTTCAAATTGATTTCATGCAAGAACAATTGTGTTTTTCCAATTTTTGGCGCTGTCAGAACCACTGCAAGGCAATTTTACGTAGTCCTGTGAAGTTTTGTTGAAATCGGTTGAAAAATGTAGGAAATCTGATCCAATATATAAACGTACAGACACACAAACAATCTGCATTTTATAATAATATATATATATATATATATATATATATATATATATATATATATATATATATTTATACATTTTTTATAGATACAGTTATTTGAGTAAATGCTCTGTTTTTAATTAAACAGTATTATTTGATTTACAAGCTTAAATATTCGAGAAATTTCGTAGAAAATATGCACGTAAAATAGGATTCGAACCATTTTCCTATATGGAACTTAATGTGCTATGACTGTTCAGTCACAGAGGAGTTCTGGTTCAGCAAACCTCTTCGCTTATTTTACTCAATCTATCATATGTGTTCAGAAATTACTGCGTAACATAAACAATAAGAATATATACTATATATATTAATTTTATTTTAACGTGTGAATATTTTTCCTATACAAGCTCCTACCATTTTAGCCTGTAGGTAGAGGTGAAAAGTATTCGAAATCTTTGTTGACATATTCACGACGTTTCGGCTGTTGTACGCGCAAGCTTTCTTCAGGTGATTTATATTTCCAACCGCAAACTTTATTTAACCTACCGGGGTAGATTGTTCTTGTTCCAAATGTCAGGCCTCTTCCGGATATCTCAGTTTGAGTTTTCATTTATTTCCCTTTAGAAATTCAACTCTCTGCGTTTATGTTCACCATTGCTGCGGGCCGATATTGAACTCATCACTCTTTGGGTTAACTTGAAACGTTGTGAATATGACAACAAAGATGAAGACAACAGTCCAAACAATGTAAATAGTTGCAATACCTCATCTCTGAAATATAGTCAGAAATGTCTGTATGTACTATATTCTTAAATTTACATTTGAAAATTTAATAAACAGAAAATGTTTTTTGTTAGTAATAATTTCGTTAAAAATGTAAAACTTTAACTGGTGACGATAATGTTACAATTCATACGAGAAAACACTTAGCAATATAAATTGTGATTCTCTCTTTAATTTTTGTATTTGAAATCAGATATTTTTGATAGCATCTGTAGAAAATATTTTAGAAGTGTGTACATCCAATGCGTAATCTTTTAATACAATTTCAAAGTTCGTATTCATAAATGTCTGCGCGTAATAATTGACTGAAGACAGAAAGTGGCCCGGCCGTAGAACAAACTGGGAATGATCACTTTGAACATCAGGACATGTTATATTTGTAAATTGTAATGGAAGAAAAGAAATCAATACCCTAGATATGTTATACTCCCACTCCTCATATATATATATATATATATATATATATATATATATATATATATATATATATATATATATATATGAGCGTATATATTGGAGGAGAAAATTTTATAGCGGTTTTGAATATCTGGCTTTTGAACCCGGGATTTCATTTCACGCATTGCTTCGCCTTATGAAATATAGGCACTGGGTGAAATTTCAACGCCTCTTTATATACGATTGGTATGTTGATCTTGAAGTACTTTTGCTAATGTTCTTCCTATAAAAGGGCGAAAATGGAAAATGTCATTCAAGTTGGAAAATTAATGAAGGCGTTTCTTGTGAGATCGGTAAAGGGTACAATTTATGCCGATATAAGTGAAAGACAGCGGTTAAACTTAAACAAAGATAGGTTATGATTGTACGGGTCGGGGATGTATCCTCCTGAGATTTACGTTCCACAACGAAAAGCAAACTCTGTAACTTACTACTTACAAAATAAATATGAAGCGAATGAATTTGGCTCGCCTGAATGTACGTGGCTAGTGGGGTGCAGATTTGACGGAAATAAGGAATGTGTTTGGTTTGAACAATTCCCATGGAAATAGGGATAGTCTAGCGAGAAGCTTGTAGCGTTGGGAAATCGTTTCTAAGGTTTAAAAGAATTAATGACTCATGATGCTGCGTGGACGGTTTTTGATTCTCTCAAAACTGTAAGCAATAGACTGGACAGTACCTGTCCAGATAGAGCAGGTGTATTCCATCTTGCACCTGACGTGGAACTTGGAAAGGTAACGCATACCAGGAGGTATTTAATTACCGTTTTAAATGGAATCGACGATTTTTCCAACATCTTTAGCGACGTGACGAATAGATTTCCTAATTGTGATCTGCGTTAAGCTCAAGTTCCAATAGGTGTTTCAGCCAAGCGGACTCCTTGAGAGGCCACGCGTTATTAAATATTTTAAGACAACAGATAAAATAGAGAAAAATGAGATGCATTTTTAAGATTTGTTTCTCTGGAAAGGACAAAATGCTGAACAAACAAACAGCAAAAAATGTTATGTGCCGATCACGGCGATTAGTGATTGTAAGTGGTTTGCTATGTTCAGAAGTGAAAGTATTGAACTGGAATAGGTAGAATATTCTAGCGGATTCGGACCTTAATATTGATTGAATGAAATATATATTAAATACGATTAATAAATCGCTACACACACACAGACAGACACACAGACACGCACCAACACACACACATTTCAGACATTTTTTACTCCAGGTCAGAAATTTAGAAGGTTAGAGGGATATCGTCTTGAATAAGTTGGAAAATGATCCTGTAACAATATATATATATATATATATATATATATATATATATATATATATATATATATATATATATATGCATGTTTCATTAAAAACGACAGACAAGGTACTACGGTTAAAGTTTTTATTTAATTTTTCTTGTGTTCTAAAAAGAGCTTTTTTTTCTGGACAAAGGGTGTGTAAGAACTGTTTTCGGCTATCCCTTTAGCCATTATCAAGGATGATTTGATTTTTCAGCTTAATTGAGTGTGTGCGTTCTGTATATGTCTTAGTGTGTGGTAGGGATGTTTTTCATTTCCGAATACGGTTAGTACATTGTGGCTTTGTTCGTTGTTAATATTGTTAAGAGTTGGCTTTTTCTTTTTTATTATTAAAGCTTCCATTATTTTTAGTCTTTTTTGTAGGTGGATGCAGTTAATATATTTGTGTTTTCTACTAGTATGTTCCTAATGGAGTCTGTTAAATTTGAGTGTGTGTTTAAATGGGTTCTAATGGAGCTGTGATCTGATAGGTGTAAATTAAGACGTTTGGATAAGCATGTGGTTGTGTAACCAATGTAATTATTTATGAGTCCGGTTTGATCAGGACCACAGTTTCTTATTGGGCAGTTGAATTCATAGATAATGTTCGTTCTTTGTAAATTTGACTTAGCTGGTGTGTTGTTATTTTTGAGAATAAGGTTGGCTGTCTTAAATTTTTTATAATAGATAATAAATTTGATTTTTTTTATTCGGGTCAATTGGAGTAGTATATTTCTTTATAATATGTCTTATTACAAACAAGACGAATCTTCTCTAAGGCATGGTCGCTTTCATCACGATATTTCTCTTAAGTCTAATAATGCTATTAAAACAACGGAGAATTCCAATAAGATATCTTTAATCATATAACGGTTCAAAGGTTAATCTAAAAAATGGTTAATTTTGCTTTTACACAGTTTGGATTGTGCTGTTATATATATATATATATATATATATATATATATATATATATATATATATATATATATATATATATATATGATCTTAATTGGAATAGTGATAATAATAATTCCAATACTAATATGAAATAAATTATTGGTTCATTAAGGTTATTTTATTTTACAACATATTTGCTATTTCCATTATTGCTCTTCATGAAATTTTATTTTTGTCACCACAGCCATGTACAATACCTATGCAATAGCAATTAGGAGCAATAAGAAAAAAATAGTGTGTATTATTTCTAGCTAAAACATATTGGGAAATATATATCTGTCTATATTTCTGAGATGAAGTAATATGTACACTATTTACATTATTCGGACTATTGTCCTCATTTTTGTCGCCATATTCATTATAACGTTTCGGCCGTTGTACGCTTCGGCCTTCTTCAGGTGGTTGGAATGTCGAACGCAATCTTTTATTTCGCTCACTGGGGTAGATTGGTCTATTTCCACGTGCCATGTTTAATGGAAGGTGAAGACAGTGGAGAACTTGGAGAGGGGGAATTAACAGGAGATGACTGATAACTGACACCCATTAAAACATGGCACATGGAACTAGAACAGTCTACCCCAGTGAGCTAAATAAAGGGTTCAGCTCGACATTTCAACCACCTGAAGAAGGCCGTAGCGTACAACGGCTGAAACGTTGTAATAAATATGGTGACAAAGATGAGGACAATAGTCTGAATAATGTAAATAGTTTGAAATATATAGTTATATTTTCCTCGAGTAAAAACAGTCCTGCATAATTGCTTCTGTTAAAACATGACTCATATATGTAAAGAAAAAAGAATGAATGAATTAATGAATAATAATAATAATAATAATAATAATTTTTACACCGAATGATAGTAATTCCATTTGAAAACTTAAGGTTATTCCATGAAACAAAAACAACAATATGTCGGGTCTAATTATTACACCAACCAAATTTGTCCGAAACTGTCCGTTTTTCTACGAGGTGTGATAAAAATACCGGGTCTGTTACTATAAGAAGATTACAATAAATATCAATTCAGCATTTAATCTTCTTCGAATTACTCCTCTTCTCAAACCACACATCTATAGTCGTAATCTTTCAACTCGTAGCGTGGATGGCGAGCAGCTGCTTTGTTTCTTTCTGCTAGATTTCCTCCCCGTTTTGAAATCTTGTTCCTTTCTTAGAGGGATTTGATTATTGAAGATGAAACGGTGACAAGGTGTAAGATCTGGAGGAAAAGATGGTTATAGGACTTGGAGAATGTTGTGTTTCGCAGAAGACTGTTGCACAAGCCATGGTTACTGATGAAACCCCATTCTCCATACTTTTTCCAAGCACAGCTATAAACAACGGATGTGTGTGAAAACATAATTTAGCTTTCTAAGCGCGACATTGTTGAACCTCAATCACTTCTAAGCGGCTTCGCTCTGCGTACCTTAGTTTACTTACCATGGCAACAGTCCCAGTAGTTTTTGATTAGGCCCCGTATAAAGGATGCATCACTCAAACTCCCTAAAGTACACTCACTGACCAGTTAATTTCGTACATGTGAACAAATCCACTTTGGTGCAAATTTCTAACTAGCTAATTGCATAGTAGCAATTTAATGGTTATTTCAATTTAAACATGGTCACAGTGACCTGCTTAATTTCATTTTAGGCATGGGTATGGGAAAGCAAGTTAATTTAAGTGATTTGGGATTCCGCTTTTCCTTGATTCTGATGTATTAATGCTTTTCATGCACAAAAAAAACATTACAATTTACAGAGAATGGCCATAAAAAAATCTAATCCCGTTTATAGAAACGGATTGAACCAAAAAAAAAGTTTCAGGCACGAATGACCAGAGACTAGTGCACGCTGATAGAAAGATAACAATTCTTAAATACCTACTAGTAAATAACCGCTATTAACAATGGACTATTTATAAGAACGGCATAACAAAAATAACCTTGAAGTGTTTGAGCTACACAAGCAGAAAAACACCCCTGATTCAACCCCATATATGCAAAAATATCTACCGATCATAAAATTTCACAAATATTTAGAAAGTGACTATTTGAAAAACGTCCGTTGAGTCTCGATTTCTACTGCAACTTTTGACGCTACACCCTTGTGCAAATGAAACAAAACGTATAATTGCGTTATTACTTTTTTTCGTATCTTTTCAATGAAACATGACCCACTTCACATGTTAGTACTTCGTATGTGCATTCTACGAAGTCGTCCCTTGCAGATTAATCTCTGATTGTCGACTGGATTTAAATCAGTTTCCGGGCCAGTCTATAGTACTTTGATTTGCTCACTATTAAGGATTGCCAGTGTGTTCGTGCAGGGTTACAAATTTGCGTAATCACCTTGGAGTAATGTCCATCGCAGTCAATGGTTTAAGACAACTAATCGACTGTCGAGACAATAATGTCTAGGCGTGATAAAAATCTGATGCAATCATGGAAGACGCAATATTTTTTCAACGCCAAACTACTTTCATCATACACCCCGAAAATAGATTCACATTACTGCACAGCGCTGCAAATGACTTAATCTGAGGAAAAAACAGAAATGGATTACACCCTGTCACCTCAATTTGTAAGGATGAAGCTCCATTCAGAATTTTTTTTCCAAGAGTATTCCTACTTTATAGAACACATTTCTTCCTGGACCCTATAATCTTCAATTTCAGGGTCAATCGCTATCCATTTTTATCTTCATAATCTTTGTTGCGTTCCATCTCATATTACTTTCATGTCACATGCCTCTACTTTGAGTGGCTCTCAGACCTTCTAAAAGTGACACATCCTTAATACCTTCAAAACAGTTTTTGGACTCAGTGTTATGCAGGAGCTTCAGAGAAGCCAGGTGCATCGGCGTGTTCACCTGAGATAAAAAAAGAATAGCCTTATTATCATATATATTCTGAGTTGGCTCAAGCCTTGACGGTTCTGTTGATCTTGGTTGTCCTCACATTTACACGAGATGCTGTTTCTGTTGCTCTCAAATATTTTTTTTTTCGAAACCATTAGTGATTTTGAAAGGCTATCAAACACCTTTAAGTTATTCCTTCTTCTTCAACACTTGCTTGGCCTTTTGGAACGACACCTTCTTATCTCCGCGTTTACTGTATTCGTGTTTATTGAAAGGTTTCATTTTTTTGTTGTAATCTATTCAGCAATTTAAGCAGCCAAAAAGAAATATGGATGGTGCAATCATAGGATTTTAAAAAAATTATTCGGAAGCATCATGTAATTAACGGAATATTACACTAGGTATATTAGCTACATTGTCATTCACAAGCGTAATATCACAATTTTCGAAATAAACATATCTTTCGTTGTAGTTGGCATAAAACTACTGGGTTGAAAGCAGGTAAGGAACCTTACTTTATTCGGTATACCAGTCAGAGAAATTAAGTGAAAAAAAGTAAGTGTCAAACTTACTTTATTTACGATGCATTATCGAAGAGTCCCTTGCCTAGATCTGTTTAATAAATGTGACAATTGATTCGGGTCGTTTGAAAAAATAGATCGATTGTTCATCAAGTGCCCCCACATTTAATTTCCATACTTTCAAGCGTTTTGCCAGTGATTAAATGCCCAGAATTTCCATCATATTTCACTGACATTCGGCCTGGCTTGATACGCACATGGCCCGCTAAACTATGTTATCTAATATTATTGATAATATTCGCTAAAATAATTTCCGATATCTCGATAGTCGATTTTTCGATTTTCACACTGTTATGGACCGGTTCCTTGTACCACAGTGATAGTCCAAGGTAGAACCAATAAAGAAGAACTTGAACACAGGTATGGAATAACACAGATATATTACAAACAGGAATATATACAGAGAAATAAAAGTGTTAGTATGAACAATCAGGTTTAGTAGAGAAAAACAATGTATTCTCGACCACTATCATTATTACAATGTCTTGCAGTAATTGTCTGAACGCGACTCTGTTTCGGACTGCCTCTGACTCGACTCTTGATTCGACTTGAACTACTGACTCGACGATATTCAGTCACCCCCCCACGAGGGTGTCATGTGGCACAAGGCCTTTTTAACGTGGGCATTCCCGAGCCATTAGGCTCGGCCAAAAAATAGCCCATTTGAACCCGCATAAACGGGTTCTGGGCCGGTTTTACCTCCCCGAAGGAGACTCCACCCTTCGGCGTAGCCTCCTTCGGGTTCCTCCCGCCCGTAGGAAGAGAGTTTAACCGTGCAGTCGGTTCAAAAGTGAACTACTGACTCGACTTCTTGCCTACTCCAGAGGCGCAGTATTTATTAAGTATGGAATAGTCCATTATTATTATTATTGGTAAGATCCCACAACACATACAAAATTCGATGTGAGTATGTTGCTTATCTTTGTCCGCCTTTGTAAGGATTGGAATGTCGTCCCAACCCAATATGACAAAACTCCCTGCAATATTTAAATGATGGTAGACGATGTTATAACTTTTGTCAGATGGATTCATTAGGCTTATTATCAGTGAGAGTTAGTACAACACACTCCATTTTCCATACCAATCCCTGAATTTTTATTTTGCAACAATGCCCAACTCGGCGTTATGCTAAATGAACCATTATATACATGCGTTACTTAACCAAATCCCTAACGGCAAATCTATTTAGTTACGTGTCATTTATTTAAGGTTGTCATAGATGGGGGCATTTGCGGAGACAATCTCTCACTGTCTATAAAATGCTTCCTTGATATGCCTCTCAAATAACCTCTGACAAATATCCATCTCCAAGCCGCAGAATAGGTGATTGCTACTAACCACCACCTTATTTGAGCAGATGCGAGCAGAACATCCCCGACTGGCAGTTCATCTTCGGGAAGAAAATCCTTGTTCTTAGACCCCTGCGGTCATATCCAAGAAACGGAGAGGGTGTGGAAGCAAATTCAAACAAAAAGAAAGAAGGGGTGGATCCCCAAATGCTGTTGGTTTCTCAATACTGCTAACTTCTTGAATTTGCTGCAGCCGACCTGTGCCCAAATATAATAATTTGCATTCATTTTGGTTATGTCGGTAAGTTGGGCCATGTAGTCTGGTCAGCAGACGGCCTCCATATCCTATTTTCCAGTCTTGAAGGAAAATTCTGAATTCAAATCAACTGCTACTATGTAGGTCTTGCTATTTTAATTTCGAAACTGTTCGGGTTCGAATCTCGGTTGTGGATGGGCACTGCTGATTTACCCCAAAATAATCGAGGGATCTTCTCGACTCGATGAATTTTTATAATCATATATATATATATATATATATATATATATATAAAATCACTGACGCCAATTCAGACGGGTTTCGTTCGTAGCTAGAGGCAACCGGTCGTCTAGCCACACTGATGAGCTGTGAAACAATCTGTCTGTGGATGAGAATTATATATATATATATATATATATATATATATATATGTGTGTGTGTGTGTGTGTGTGTGTGTGTGTGTGTGTGTGTGTGTGTGTGTGTGAAAATATATAGAAAATAGGAAAGAACTGGTTAGGTAAATAATAAGTTCTTTAGTATTTTTTTGTTATTATATTTTAAAAATAGTGCTCGATACAAAAGTAGAGCATAAATATAATTATGAATTATATATATATATATATATATATATATATATATATATATATATATATATATATATATATATATATATATATATATTAAATTACTGACAATAGACCTTTTATGTAGTTGAAACCATAAAAGTGTTCAAAATATCTAGATTTCTGCATTATCTAACCTAGAGAGTTTGATATACAGCTAAACAAAACCAAACACCAATTCTTTCTTCCCAGCATTGATAACAGCTTTTATTCCAACCATATTGTTGCATATATCATACTTTCTCTGTCACCTGCATTTAGTTGTCTTATACTAGATATTTTGTTTCTTTATCTCCGAAGTTAGATTTCTAATGTAGTATGCATCTCATCTCATTTTTAAACTTACCAGTCCAGATGAAGAATAGACAAGGTAGATATGAAGGGAAAGAGTATTGCATTTATTTTTCTAATAGTGAAGCCTGTGTTAACACGCGTTTAAACTTCCAGAATAAACGTCGATCGCCAGTAAAATATAATAACTGCTTTTGCTAAAAAACAGACTACATTTAAATAGAGCTTTGTTACTTGAACAAATTCCTGTTTTTTGAAAATTATGGTCATATCATATGGAAGCACCGGGTCTCGTTCGATCGCATATGTTAAGCAATATTCAACCTGATCAGTATTTACATGGACAACCGTTCGGAAATACCAGATGTTGGGATGTGCGGGTGGGATGAAATGGATAAAAGCTCGGGATGAGAAAACAGAGACTTTGAATTCCATTTGGATTTGTTTTATGCATTTTACATGCAAATCGCGTTGAGAAAAGTATGAACCACCGTCGTCTCATCTCAGTGGTGGGTCAAATATTATGACGTGTATCAGAAAATCATTATTATCTCCAAAAATTTCTTACTATCCAAAAATATATATTATTTATATGTAGATAACCACAAAAAGTTGATAAACCGTAAAAAACAAATTTTATTTTCGTTGGGTGAACGCTATGGATTATTGTGGAACAAAGGGCATATTGTTCCCATTTTTGGTCAGCTGCACTTCCTATTCATCTCAACGTTCTTGACAAAATCAAAAGAAGGATCTGCAATATAATCGATCTTGACCTGGCATCTCGACTTCAGTCACTTTCTCACAGACGTAATATGGCTTCCCTCTGTCTATTCTACAAATATTTTCGTGGCTACTTCTCTGACGAGCTTTTCTCACTGGTGCCCGAACTATATGTGTTTAAACGTAGTACTAAATTGGCATCTAGATTTCACCATTTTACTGTCGAATTAGGTAAATGTAACTGCCACTTCTACTTTAACAGTTTATTTTCTCACCCTTCCCAGTGGAGCTCCCATCCATTCCATTTCTTCTCTAGTAAATACATTCTCCAAAAAATGTAAATGCAATCTCGATCGCCATCTTCAATCTGCTTGAACCCCGTTGAGATTTTATCCTTTCCACGGTTCACCTCTATACCCAGTCTTTTCTTTTACCTTCACCCGTTGGAATCCCCTGAGTACCAGCTGCGTCCCCGCCTTGCTTGTGGGAAATGAGTAAAAGAATTAATGTTTGATTCTTTAAGTTTTTATGTATGATGGTCAATATGCTGGGAAAGGCAGGCGTCTTAACACTCAGTTTTAACTAGGATCGAACTCAGAGTCCCAGCTTTGAAATATGTTGCTATCTCAGTAAACAGAAACACGCATGTGAATGTGCATAAATTTATATATTTGATTTATTCAAATTATATAAAGGCTGTCCCCAAAATTTGACATCATTTTAAAAGTAATTATCATGAAAACAACTAAATCTAGCTCAATGAAATTGATCAGTTTAGAGTTTGAGCATCATAAGTTTATTATGGGACTGATTTCAAAAGCATTCAGTATGTGCACCGCCTGTGACACGGCACATGTCAAGTCGGTAGTTAGGTGATTCTCTGCTTGAGTTCATCAATCCTAGCAGGGGAGACATAGACCAGACCCTTCACATTTCCCCATAAAAACAAATCACACAGCGACAGGCCCGGTGACCGCGGCGGCCATTTCAGAAGAAAATTGTCTTCATCTCCACCACGTTCGATCCATATTTTGGCAGATTCTCATTGTGATAAGCACGTACTATCGTCTTCTATCTTCTATATAAAGTACAGTGTATGTGTTTGAGCGTGCGATGTCCAGGAAATTCCTCCTCTCCCACTGGTTCGATTTCAATGCTTCATAGCTCCTTCCAAAGCACTAGAAAAGTTAGACACATGAAACGATTCGGATTCAACGTTGCCATATTATGAGAGGTTAAAATTATATCATGGTTCAAGGGAAGTAACTCTTATTTCCTTTTTGTGTCCAAATAGATTACATTTGACACGGATACTTAATATAAGTAAAATTCATATTTTAAACTTTTTCTACCCTATATAAGACGATATTCCTAAACAGATCAATTTTTGATATAAAAATCAAAACAATTCTCGAATAAAAGAATAATAATCAAGGAGAGTTAATTAATGAAATATACTTTCTTAAAATCAATATGCAAATTAGTTAATCCTGAAAAGTGATATGGCCTAGAGGTAGATAACATATAAACCAGATATTGGGCGCTTAGCGTATAAATTACAATAAAGTAGAGTAGGATGCGTTTTAGCCGCAGAATTTGTGGGAGAATTGCGCTCAATTATTCAGTGACCCCTGAATATAGTTAGTGCAGAAAGATGTTTTGAGCATTTGATTAAGCATTAAAAATTATTCATATTCGCTCTTTTATATTTTTCAATACTTTCAATGGCTAAGGTGATATTTGGGAACAGTATTTGAAAAATCCCGATTTTTACCCTCGCATAATCTGGAACCCTGAATTTCGTGACAGCATGTCAGAAGATTTTCGAACTATCACTCACAGACAACACAATTATGTCCGACACGATAAAGAACCAAGCTCTTATTCAAATTGAGGGTATGCAACTTGTCAGCCTATATTTTGCCAAGACCTGTTACAAATGATGGATGAATGTACAGAGAGACGCCATAAAACATAGATGAACTAACAACACAAGGGCAGCAGCAAAGCGACTACACTCGCGAGCTGTCGTGTGACCACCTAGGTAAATATAAAATCTTGATACGTTTCGATACATTCTGTGAAAATTTCAAAAGAATTGCCAAAATTATTGTCCAGCAAAATCATGCCAAATTGTTTGAGACATCCTCTAGATTATAAGGTGGTTGTAGGATTCCAATTTATATGCTTGCCATGTCCGTCTGTCTGAACACATGAAATAACAGGAAAAACATATTTTAGGATATTAAACGTAACAATAATACGATTTCGAAAACCAGATAAAAAAACAACAAATTTGGAACAATTTATTCATAAATTTTTCAATGCAGAAATAAAATCTCTGGAGTCCAGCACGAATTAATCAAAATTTGGCGGCAGAATTGATATTTGTAGTTAGTCTCGCGTCATCTTACATACGCTTTGTTTACCGGCGAAAATATTTCTCTTGAAACCTGGCTGGAAAATACATTCAAATGTCTTTAGGCAAGACAGCTCTAAAAATATTCTTCTCTCATTTTGAAAGGCTTCAGATCATTATGTTTGCTGTATTCTCCTATTGAGTTATTTTCTTTTCTTTAAATAATTCAAACCACCAAATATATCTAGACATATATTCTGTTTCTTTAAAAAGTTCTCCGTTTATCTTCTTTGCTAAAAAGAAAAAAAAAACAATGACTATTTAACTAAAAAAAGAAACAAAAAAATTAAAAGAAAACAGAAAGCAAAAGGGACAACCCAAGGTGTGAGGTACGTAAGGGGGACGTCAAAATTAAGGAGGTACTGAAATTAAACAATATGCAAACTATTAAGAAAGAGTAAAATTTCATTAGAAGCAAAGAAAATAATACTAGACTGTTGCATAATATTAGACTTCTAGACACTGGACGCTGAACAGTCTCCTTATATATGTAGAAGATAATTAAAGCAACAGAAATGGTATTCTACAGAAAGCGGTGAGAACACTATGGGTCGAATATTTCAGCAACGATGAAAATAGAATGAAAAAAGACTCTTATACTTAGCATCAGAAACATTTAAAACGACATGGTGGTAGATATTGAGGAAAAGCAGCTTGATAAACCTTACATTCACATGACAGATTGAAGGCAAGCAGTGGAGAGGAAAACAGCGTACATAGCGATCTTGAGTAAATAAATGGCGGACCAGTTTTTATGAGTGATAGCAAAAAGAAAAAATATGAAGAGTTAGAAAGGACAGGAAACCGTGGTTTACTATGATTACTGAAGGGACAGTTTACTTACAGCAAGAAGAAAAAGTGTAATATCATACGACATGTGTGACACTGAAATCCGAATGCACATATTATAGCGAAGTCTTTCTAAACTAAAGAAAACGCAAGATAAATTGATTGATTAATTTGTTTTTACGGCTTATCAAATTAAATTTGCAGGTTATTTAAAGCCAGAAAATAGTTTTAGATTATAAGTATTTGGGGTGATTATAATAATATTTACTGATACAAGTTATATTATTTAGCCTAATCTGTGACGGAATAATAACTGAATACATCACCCTTTTAAAAATAAAGAGCAATTTAGGTTGCACCTGTTGTGGGTAGAGATTTTCTAAGCGTAGCTTAGATGTGGCACTAGGCGGAAAGTATGGGGCATCCAGTGAGGATCGAACTCACTTTTCAGTAGTAACTAATCTAGCAAGACAAGCTTACTAACCATTACACCACACCGAGGTGTCTTTGTGATTGTGGGTAATCTGAGCTGTGTAACGCAAAACCTTTCACTTCCGGACACCCCCCCATCAAAATACGGGCAGTACGAGACAGAAATAAAAATGCCCACTGGACACCTCGTACACACACACACATTATAAAAAATTCTGTATAAACCAACTAGAATTGTACTACACAAAGACGCAAGAATTATACAAACGCATGTTGAGAAAAATACAGCTAGGTTCTAATTAACAAATGAAAAAACACAAAAATACCAGAACTTTTTCTGCCATAATTCATTTATGAAGCTTAAAAAAAGCGAAACATGTTAAATTCATAGACGTTTCGTATTTATTCTTATTTATCATTATGTCTGTTTCTAATTCAAATCTGATCCTAATTCATACATATGCACACGCACTTACACACATATACATGCACACACACACACACACACACGCACACACACACACACACATATATATATATATATATATATATATATATATATATATATATATATATATTTAAAAGAAAAATAGACCAATTTAAGGTATCATTGTAATAATTTATTTCACCAGAGTCCTTTTAAAAGGACGCCGGATCATCAGATAGCACTTCCAAAAATGAAATGAAACGAAAAATGAGATTAAAGTTGATGGGTAGTGTAAGTTTTTGTCATTTAACAGAGAGTGTAAAAGGGTTAGTTAAAGAGACATGGTAGAGTTTAGGGGGGATTAATTTCATATCTCTCTCAATCATACTTAGTATTGGGGGAGGAGGAGTGACCAGACCTTGACCTATTTAGATGGTTAACTTAACGGAAATGATATATAAAAATGGGAGGGGAGTAGGGAGAAAAGAAAAGGAAAAATGAAAAAAAAGAGGAGACAGAAAACAGTAATACAGATATATACAAATGAGTGTTACAGCAAGGAGAGAAAGGAGAGGGACGTAAATCGAAAAGGCTATATATATATATATATATATATATATATATATATATATATATATATATATTGAAATACAATTTGGATATGTCTCACTTTTTTTGAGTTCTGTTTTACTCGTACCGTCCAAAGACGAGAGTACTGACAAGTGGAGAAGGGATGTTTCATCTAAAATCAAATATCATTTGTCTGATCACCTCGGAAAGAACAAAGGGACTGCAAAACGTCTTCTACTTTCAATCCAGGTTACATATATTTATCTTCGTTTCCCTTTTAAAATTAATATAATCGTACGTATACTTAACTCATGTGATTTTCATGACGTGCTTTTCTGTCATTTGACTACTTTCAGAGTTTATTTCCAGCTCAATACTATGAACTTCTGTGGTGAATCGCGTTTTTCAGTACGCGAAACCAACTACAGTACACGAGTAAATTGCTCGCGAAAATGACAGGAAGATAGCGTCGTGCCAATCTTTATATTTTGTCATGAAAATCAACATTACGAAATATGGTATTTACACCTATAATAAATCAAGTGGACCTAGTTGCCAATTTAATGCTTTGCTTAACTCTGCGATAGTCAAATAGGAGATTTTGTTCCCCAAATTTATTTTAAGCACAGGAAATTCCGAGTTGGCAATTAATTTTTGTGTCTTTTGCTCCCTCCCAGTATTCTCCTGATTCAACGAGAGAGTGTAGCACACAATCTGGCAAAGTTGTAGGTATTTATTTTTTTTTGTATTACTCTTTCAGACCTTTGACACCCAAACCCTCTTAAATGTTCTTATTGGAGCTTCCGGCGTGAATGCCAAGTTTTAAAGCATGCCGTTTTTTACAATTTCTGGCGGAACTATTTGTATCATGGTGCTTTTTTTCTTACAGATAGTGATTAACTGACCCTACCATAATATGCAGTTGACAACATTAAAAAGAAACAACGCGCATGCGCGAAATTAAAATTATAAAATGGCGATTATTTACCGATGGTACACTGTATATCTTCCTTTCATGTTTAGATTTAATGTATATTATAACGGTGATTACCTGCCACCTTATTTTTTAGAGCAGTACAAAGATATTTTACATAATTGGAACGTTATAATCATTTTTGCATTGGGATGGTTACACACCCCAGGGGACTAACCATTTTCGGAATCCGAAGGCACTAACGCAGTGATAATTTTATCAAGTCAAGGAATCCAAAGAGAGAAGTTCATTACAACATTTACCATAAATGTGTGTTCAGTGTGTTATTTATATTGTGCGGATAAAGCCTAACATTGAGTAATTCAACGAAAAGAAACGTTTTCAGAAGACATTGAATAAATTGGTCTGATTAACCTTTAAGGTTTTAGTACCTAAGAAAAAGATTACGTGAACATTATTCGAAAAAAAGATATTTGAATTGTAAATCGTTTTAATGCAAATTAAGCTAAAGTACAATTATACTGAATGATAATGATCGGAAATTTAAAATCCTTTATTGCAATAAAAAAAGGTTATTATTAAAGCCTTCAGTAATGGTACAAAATGCATAATCTAGAATCATATTCAAGAACTCTCAAGAGAACGACGAATAAGTTTAAGAAATTCGGGAATATTAGAGAGGAAAACTAGATCAGGAGGTCACAACTGGAAGTGGGATCATTATTTCAACTTAGAGAAAAAGACATCAATTAGAAATGATCTAATTAAATCCATATGTTTGGCACATGAGAGAGAAGTTTCAGCTATGACAGTCCAAATAGCAGTGAAAGAGGTTCTTAAAATGAAACCGTACATGAAAACTTTCAAGCAATTTGTTACCCCAGGACAGAAAGTTGGAAGGTTAGAAAGAGCGAATATCTTTCTGAATAAGTTGGAAAATGATCCTAGAATAATCTGGCTCATGTTCGATTGGAAAAATACGAAGAAAATTAAACAATAAAGAAATTATACGCTTTGTTTCAATTAATTTCCACAAGGGTGTAATTGATAATTATTCGAAATTCAAAATTCTTTATTCCAATAAAAATGTAAAAATTAAAAGCAAAAATACACAAATGATAATTATTCAAAATACAAATATCGTTAATAAAAAATAATTATTAAGAGAAAATCCTTATGACCATAATTTATATGATACTGCACGTAAATAGTAAACTACTGAAGATTCCTCGTTGAAGAATGCCACTATTTGTTATGTTTTCCCTTTACGTAGCGGTATTAATGGCGCTCTTGATATTATGAAAAACTGTTCTTACATTTGCAATATAATTTTCTTGCAAGTCCTCTTCTCATTTAAGAGCGTCTAAGATTTTCCATATTGTAGGATTATGGGATGACACTTGCTGATAAAAAACCTTATGCCAAGTGTTAATTAATTCTAGGTAAATCATCATTGACTCTCTCAAAAAAATGGGTATGTCAAACATATGTATTTTCAATAATTATCATAACTGTCTTTTCGATTAATTTTAATTCAAGCAGTTTAGAATTCGAATAAATACTTTTCGAATAATTATTTTCGAACAATTTTCTCGATACGAAGAATATTCACTGGACGTGATATCAGGCTTTTATCATGACTACTTACGAAAAAAGTTTAAATTAAATAAGAAGCTTATTTATTTAAACATTTAAAAGAAGATAAGTATAGCTAAATAAAGATGCATGACTGAGGATGACACATCTTCCATCACATTAAATGATTTGGTTCTTGCTTAGCGAGGTTGTTAGGAAAACAATAGGAAACTGTACTGTATGATAAGATGTGCTATTTTGACATCTAATTCAGTCACCGTTAATCAGCTATTGGGTAGGAAATGAAAGGAATAGACAAAAGGGGTATTCTTTAAAAATAAAAAAAAGCCAGAATAAAACTTACAAGAAAAACAAATATACAGGATGCGTGATTGCAAACAGAAGTTCTTGCTTCCATAGAAATTAGATTAGAATATGTAGGACCGAAAGTGTGACACTGAAATGCGAATACACATTAGTATAGACAAAGATACATTTAAAAAACTAAGCAAAGTATTAAGAAACAGAGAAAATTCGTTAAGAACAAAGAAATAAGTACTGTACGATGTCCGCCTATATATCAGTGAATGTTGGACAATATCCGAGAATATGAAATAATTGAAATGTCCTTCTACAGAAAGATGTCGAGGATACCATGGAAAGAATATGGGAGCAACGGTAAAGTTTTAGAGAAAGTGGCAAAAAGGAAAGTTATATGTAACATTAGGAAGAGACAGTTTTTAATTTAAAGGGACATAATCAGGAAAAAGGGTTTGTAAAATCTTATCCTCCCAATACAGATTGAGGGCAAATAGCACTAAGAAAAATAATGCATAGCATACTTAGTGAGCTTCAGTAAACACATGGAGGAACAAGATTTAGGGGAAAACAAAACAAAACAAAAAACAGTATTTAGGAAGAGTTACAAAGGATTGGAAATTGTGGAGAAATATGGTGGCCTACGTCCTGAGGCAACACGGCATATAAAATAAAAGAATTCTTGGGATGATATTTTCGAATGGTCAAGAAATTATACATGTTTCTTTCCCTTTGCAGAAATATTCTTGGAAAAAGCATAAACCTCTCTTCCTCTAGCTATGAGTTTTATGCCTCTGAAAACTCTTGAGTTGAATGGCAAGCAGACGAAAGAAGGAAAAAAAACTGTAATGAAATTCAAGTTAAGAGTAAGAATCTGAAAAAAATATTCCGAGGCTCGTTCAGGTGACAAGCTTTTTCTCTTTTTCACACCACCCATTAAAATCACTGATCTAATGCTAAAGACGGGTCGGGGTAAAATTTAATTGCTTCTCGTGTACCATATATCTACCATTAAAAAATTGTTCAAGTCTACATACTAACGTTAATCCATGATCAAGAATAATTGATGTTGGTTGTGATTCGTAATTATTTACCATTTTTGGATTCAAGTTCTTTCTGGCTGTCGTTCCACAACCTTCCCCCTCTCTCTCTCTTCCCCCTCTCTCCCCACTCTTTCTCCCCTATCTCTCTCTCCCTATCTCTTTTAATACTTCTACACGTTGGCGAACACGGCCCTCCATAGTTTTTGTAAATTGTGTTGCTCCAAGACATTTCTTCACAATAAAAAGGGAACAAGATATAAATGGCATTAATTAACGTCTAACCTGAATACGCTGAAGTTAATGTACTGTATTCTTTACCATTCTACCCTACGATCTTTCGGACGGTAACCATATAATTTCATCTTATTTTTCAAAATAAGAAGAATAATTAACAAAATAGAAGACTTTAAAATTAAATCGAGTGGGTATTTTGATTTTCCAAGCGTAGCATAGATGTGGCGCAAGACAAAAAAGGGGCAGACAGTGGGAGTCGAACTCAGTCGTCATTGTTCCGTTACACCTGCTCGTTGTGCCTGATTTTCTAAACGTAGCTTAGATGTGGCACGAGGCCGTAAGATTGGAGCACCCTGTGAGAATTAAACTCACTACTAAGTCGTAATCTGACAAGTCAAGCTTGCTAATCATTACATCACGTCAAAGTAAGCTTCCTTCTGGTGGGTATATTAACAGATCATTGTGAAATTTTTGTGACCGATTTTCATTGTTAATATAACATTTTTACAGTAATGTTTACCCTTTACAAAACCCGGGAGACATCTATGGCAAATGGTTACACAGTTTAGAGGCTCAGAGTTTAGTGAGGGAAGATAACCATGAAAAAGAGACATGAAAAGGTTAAGATACTTGTAATCGCGAATGATACATTTGGGGGTCAGTTTTACAAAAGCAGTGTTTCGCTTGAAGAAGCTGCTTAAATGGAACATAGATGTTACCAAATAAATACGAAGAGAATGAGTGGGGTTCGCCACAATGTCGGATCTTAGCCGTAAAGATTAGAACTGGTGGGACTAAGCAATGTAATTGGTCTGAATATTTTCCAATAAATAATGAGAGAGCTGCGAGATACTTGCGACGATTCCTCTGTGAAAATGACGCGGAGACGATTTTAGGCTCTATCAAGATAGGAAAGAGAAGATCTTCCGTCCATATATGAGAGCAGGACGCCATTTGCAGCTTAATCTGGCTCTTTACTTGGTAATAGAATGAAGTCAGGTCGATGTTCGGACCTTTTTTTATGAAAAAAAAAAAAAAAGAATTCAGACATAGATCGTGGTTTTTTTTTCTAACAATATGAATTCCACTAGAAAATACATCGTCTACAAGAACATCTGTCGATGAGTAATTCACATTTCTCTATTTATTTCTCGGTACGTTGATGAAGGACACGAGCGTGTCCGAAAATTCCAAACTTGAAACCTTTCTTTCCGTGATTCATTTCTATGATATTGCTAATAGATTATATTTAATAAATGTTTAACGTACTGATTATATTGTACGCCCTTTCCAGCCTAATCTGGCTGTTTTCAAGGTAATGGTAGCATGAGGTCTGTTAATTACTCCGTCCTTGGTATGACGATAAACTACATCCGCGTCCTGGGTAAGAAGATAAACTACGTCCGACAGCAAGACCTCTGATCAGGAGGTTTTGAGGAGCGTGGAACCACATCTTAATTGTTGATGTTCCCAGGTGCACCCTGCTCTGGTAAAAACACTATGAAAGTGTAAATATATGTTTTAATGCCAGAAATATTTTGTACAAAATTATTACCAGCAACAATTTTTTGTAGAAAAAAATAACTATTACCAGCAATACATTTTTGAAGAAAAAATATTACCAGATATAAATTTTTGAAAAAACAAAATATTACTAGAAAATGTGTCGGCATTAAATAACCCATTGATGTTGGTATGCCGTAAAACTAAACAAACCAAACAAGTTACTTAGTGTAGTGGTACAGAGTACCGATATTTTTCCAATATCATTAGCAATACATCGTATATACGAGCTCGTCTTGAGGTGTGGGTTGAGCAAAATGCGCCCAAGGGAAAACCCATTCATCGTGATTGATGATAATTAAGGGTCTGATCATCGTTGATGAGATTGCTAGGAATTTGAAAATCGATATTTTAACAGCATTTCGCCATTTGAAGAGACCTGGGTTCAAGCAAAAAAGGATGATTTTCACCAAACCGACGCAGGGGTTTATGTAGTGAAACGGACTTTGAGGAAAAAAAGATACTTATGGAAATTGTTGATTAGAAATCACAATTTGACCCAATTCTGAGATCAAAATTGACGAAAAAATTGAAAATTGTTTATTTTAAATTTTTAAGCAAGAAACTTAATATGAACATTTTAATTTTTCAATCGTTGAGCGATTTTTAAAATATGTTACTTATACTTCTGATCAAGTATTTAGGTCTGAGGGAAGTGAGGGATTTATTTATTTATTTATTTATGTATTTATTTTTTGGTTGTTATGATAGAGGATATTTACCAAAATTCAAGCGTCGTGAGTTTGACGATAAACTACATCCGCGTCCAGGGTAAGACGATAAATTACGTCCAGCAGAAAAGCCTCTGACCAGGAGGTTTTGAGGAGCGTGGAAACTCCTCTTAATTGTTGGTGTTCCCAGGTCCACCCTGACCCGGAGTGGTAGCACCTGATAGGGTCCCAGCTATGGGAACATAGTTAACCCAAAACTGAGGTAAAAGGCATTATAAAAGTGTAAAAATATGTTTTAATACCAGAAATGCTTTGTAAAAATTATTACCAGAAATAATTTTTGAAGAAAAAAAATATTACCAGCAATACGTTTTTGAAAAACTATTACCAGGCATAAGTTTTTGAAAAAAATATTACCAGCTATACGTTTTTCGGGAAAAAATAATATTACCAGCAATACATTTTTGAGGGAAAAATATTAAAATAAATGGATTTTTGACAAAACAAATATATTACCAGAAAAAAATATTGTCGGCATTAAATGACCCATTGAGGTTCATAAGGCGTAAACCAAACCAAACCAAACCAAAATTCGAAAAAAAAATCAGTATTAAAAGGGATAACATGAATTCAATTTTAATTTAAAATATTTTCTAATGATCGTTTTTGTGTATACATATTGCTAAACTAATTTCCAACCTGTAACTTCTCTTTCAGTTTTCTATATGAACAATGACTTTTATTTTCTTTGTGTTGCAAAAAATATTAATGAAAAATGTAAACAAATTTTACAAGCAAATATATTCTCTTTGTTCATTGGATGAAAGAAATTTCTTTTTCTTACTATTCTTACATTAATTGATATACAAAGTGTTTAAAATGCCGAAATATATCAAATGAGACATTCTTAGTACATCAGATTATGTGGCAGAATATCCAGAAAGATTAACATTTTGGTGATTATAATAAGTAAAATAATCACACCAATCTTATTTAAAATGTACAGACTTTAGTTATTCTTTAATATTGAAAGGTATTCATATTTACCTGTTTTATACCTTATACTTTTATAAGGATGGATCTAGGAGGAGAACTAAAGTATTTGGGTTGGAAAAATATTTGGAGGTTCTAGTTTTCTTGCTGCTTTTACAGTATAAACATTGTCGATCCGCTAGCAGTGTGCGCCAAAGAGAAACAGAGGGCAGTGATCCGAATCTGTGGAGAACATGCTAGCTGATCGATGATAATTCGCAGGTCACCGATTACCATCTATTTTGCTTGCTGAAACCTCAGAAGTGGTGGAAGCTGACGTGTGCCGTGCGTCTTCTCCGCGCCTCACGCTAGTCCGACCTATCACTTTTAAACTTGGCGATCTACTCATACACACGTCTATGTAATAGTGCAGTGTCGCCGATTTTTGCTAAAAATCTACGAAGAATGTCTGCCATTCACACAACTTCCGCCAAGAGAAATCGAATCACAGCTCTTTGTTGTACCTTGAAAAGCACTGCTAGCGTATTCTTTACTTAAATTTAATTTAATAATTCTTTGATTGTTCTTTGTTCTGCATGTATAAATATGAGATCTTATAGCAATATCATTATATTTATTGAAAATCTGACCCTAAAAAGCATCTTGGCGCCAAACGCTGGAGGCAGTTAAGATATGTCACTTGGAAGTTTACTGATGTAATAATATATATATATATATATATATATATATATATATATATATATGAAACAGAAAAGCCAGTGAGACATAGAAATGAATACCGCATGGTGACTCTCAGTTACACGCTTCTGATGATTACTTCAAGCTGAAAATGAAACCCAATGAAATGCAAAGCGTATATATATATATATATATATATATATATATATATATATATATATATATATATATATATATATATATAGTTTAAGGTGTGCTATATTTATGGGATGAATTGCTCAATATCAGAGATAGAGCGTATGCAAATATAAATATAAAAGTGATCATTGAAGTCAAAACTCAGAGGCGACAGGCTGTTTCATGCTAGAAGCTATCGTCAGGCCGCCTGACGATTGCGCCTAGCATGAAACAGGTTGTCGCCTCTGAGTATTGACTTCCATGTTCACTTTAATATATATATATATATATATATATAAATATATATAATTATTTATTTAAAAATATGATTCCAAATAAATAATTATATTTATGCTCTACTTTTGTATCGAGCACTATTTTTAAAAAATAATAACTAAAATACTAAGGGACTTCCTTCCTATTTTCTATATATTTTCATATATATATATATATATATATATATATATATATATATAAAAATCAAGGAAAGAAGTGACTGGCCACGACTGCCAGTTTTATGTGTTTGCTGGCAATCGTCAGGTTGACAGTTTATTTATGCAACCTCCCCACGAGTTAGGATGCGGCACAGGGCCAGTTTTTATGTGGGGCAAATCGGAAACCGTAGGCTCGGGCAAATATTCCCTGTAGTCCCCGCATACACGGGGTCGGGTCTGTATCCCTCCCCGGAAGATACTCTGACCTTCGGCATAGCCTCGTACGGGTTCCTCTCTGCCCAAAGGCAGAGAATTCGACAATAGCTAAGGGCTTTACACGTGGATAGCTCTCGTTGCCAGTCCGCTCAGAAGTCAGGCGACCAGTGGCTGTAGTTTGTAGAATGGATACCCTATATACCAACAGGCGATTTCGATATGGCGGACAAACCAAATCCGCCCGATGGGAGGGTAAACCACCAGGAATTAAATGTTCTACCGGGAAAGGCTTTCCAGTATGGTAAAAAGTGCTTAATGACATAAGTGTGTTTTCACTTAAAGGACTCCACGGTAAAGGATCTAAAGCAAAAAGTATTCTACTGAACTGGGCAACTAAAGTAACGTGAGAACATTTAGAATATTAATAAAGGATGAGCAGCTGTAGAAAGACTCTGCCCCAAAGCTGCTTACTAACGAAAAATTGCTAGTTGCCATAAGAAACGGCATTTACGTACATATATATATATATATATATATATATATATATATATATATATATATATGTGTGTGTGTGTGTGTGTGTGTGTGTGTGTGTGTGTGTGTAGGTGTGTTCTTAGTGTGTGTGTGTGTGTGTGTGTGTGTGTGTGTGTGGCTGCTACACCGATATGGGAAGCGAATATGTGACTTTTTAGTTCTGCTATAGTTTTACATAATCTTGTGTAGATGTGGCAACGTTGGCTCTTTTTTCAGGTGTTATTACATACATGGCGCATAACGTATAATAAATGATTTTTTTTCTTTGATGATTTTTGAGGCCTGCCCTACTTAGACGCGATCACATTCATAATATTGTTGTTATATAATGTTAGGTAACATTATATAACAACGTTCAAGCGAATTAATAATGAGACCCTTTAGAACATATATCTTGAATTTTTCATGATCAGCGCAGTTCTATTGAAAAGTTTTTTTTTAATTCCGTTTTCCGGTACGATGCACTTTTCATAGCTAGGTGTTCCACATCATTTTGCACGATGATAGCCATCAGTATGTTTCTAATGCAATCCTTATATCTCAGTTTCGAATTTCTCACTGGACTGATTCCTTCAGCCAATTCAGATTCATAGAAACTGCTATCGATTTTCATCCTAAACACATGACCATTCCATTATAAACTCTATTGATATACCAGAAACACTGTACTCTTAGAATGGCTTCATTGTATAGTGATATCATTTCACTCCTCTTTGCCAGCGGATATTCAATATATCACCGAGACAATGTTGGTGACTACACTCGTTTTTCATTTGTCTCCAGTAAGTTACCAAGGTCTCCGATGCATACAACAGTGAAGGCACAAGACAAGTATTGTACAATGAATCATCCTGCAACAAATACACGAGTAGTAACATATATGAAACCTCGTTAATAGATTTAAGTAATATTTCTGAAATCTCAATTCTGTACAAAAAAGGCTCACCAAGAGATCAACGCATTTTTATGCAAAAGTAGCATCACACGACATCCAAATTCAAATTTGCATATTAGCATTTATTAACCAATCAGCAATGATATCTCAAACGCCGTTAAACCTTTCAACAAGCAGACGACGTCCGTGCAGTTTGCTACAAAAAATGAAAGATATCACAGAAAATGGTTAATCTTTTCTTCCTAAAAACTCAAACGACAAATTGGGAAATATATTTTTATCCAATAAAATATATACTTTTAGAAAATCTATCTTTTAACTTCGTGTGATCCGATTTTTTCTTGTAAATAACTTATCGTAAATTCAGTTTTCAGTATTTCTTGGAATATAAACAATATTGAATTCTCAAACTAATTTTTAGCATGCTCAACCTAACTGATTATTTGAGTTCTAAGTCTGTTCTTGCAGACATATTCTTGTTTTTAATGCATTTTCATAAACCACGATAAAACAGACTAGCGTGATATATAAACAATCGTATTTGGAAATGTATGTTAGGAATCCATACATTTCTTTCAAATAATACTAACGTAATTTATATCATTGTGTTGTAAAAGAGAAAACAAAAGGTTTTCATTGATATACAGTGACACGCATAAGTATTGGATACATGTTATTTTCTGTTATAACTCTAGTTTATGTTCGCCATTTTGCCTGATATTTGGTAAGTAATATCTCGTAAAGTTGTTTGAGTTGTATGTGGAAGGAAAATTAAAAAACTCATGGTTGAATCAATTTTTTTTATCAAAGTTCAAAATTACCAAAAGTAAAAGTATTGGATACATCAATTTAATATTTTGTTGCGTAGCCTCTGTTTTGTTTCACTGCTTCCAGTCGCTTTCTATAGTTGGCCACAAGTTTTCCACGCTGAACTACTGTTACCTTACCCCATTCTTCCTTGCATAATTCCTCTAATTGCTTGATATTTTGTGGATTCCGCTTATGAACTTTAACCTTTAAAGTATTCCACAAATTCTCAATTGGATTCAGTTCAGGAGACTGACTTGGCCAATTGAGATTACTAATACCATTATTTTCAAACCATTCCTTTGTAAGTTTTGCGGTAGGTTTGGGATCATTGTCGTATTGAAGCATGAAATTCCGATCATGTCCTAAAGAAGTTGCAGATTTCTGAAGTTTCTTCTCTAGAATCTCCATGTACATGCTACCATTCATTCTACCATGGATAACTTGTAACTCACCAGTGCCTTTGGTTGAACAGCATCCCCATATCATAATGGAAGCACCCCCAAACTTAACTGTGAGGATGGTATTGTGCTTGTTGAACGCAGTTCCATTTTTTCGCTAAACACTTGTCGCTGTGTTCCTTCTGAATAGTTCAAATTTCGTTTCATCCGACCAGATTACCTTTACCCAAAACTGCATACTTTTCTTTTCATAAGTTTCGACAAACTTTAATCGGTCTTTGACATGTTTGGTTTTCAGTAAAGGCACTTTTCTTGGTGATCTTGAATGAAAGCCTGTACGATATAAAGCTCTGCTAATGGTATCCTTACATTAATTCCAGCACCCTCAAGATCAGTTTTAATTCAGAACGAGTAATGAAGGGTTTTTTTGCACATTTCTGCTGATCCACCTTGAAGTACTCTCATTTATTTTTCTCGGTCTTCCATTTCTTGGAAGGTTTGCTGTACCGTCGCCATACTTCTTATAATTTCTGATGATATTTCCTACTGTACTTAGTGATAGATTCATTTCTTTGCTAATTTGTCGGTAACCTTGTCCTCCTTTGTGACGTTCAATGATTCTATCTCGCAAATCTCCTGATAATTCTTTAGTTTTTGCCATTTTTAATCCTTGAATTGCAGAATGCACATAAGAGTCAGATCATTAGTAGCACTATCTTGTAAACAATTGTGTGCTTCTCTGGTAGGTCAGAGATAACATTCCAATACTATGGAAAATTTGAATATTTAAAGTCTTTTAAAATACAAAGTTTCGATTGGAAATTTGAAAAAAGTGTCATGAATCCAATACTTATGCATAGGGTAATTATGAACTTTGATAAAAAAAAATGAATTCAACCATGAGTTTTTAATTTTCCTTCCACCTACAACAACAACTACTTTACGTGATATTACTACCCAAATATCAGGCAAAATGGCGAACATAAACTAGAGTTATAACAGAAAATAACATGTATCCAATACTTATGTGTGTCACTGTATGCTTGCAAAGAACATTGTAATTTGTTTATTTCTACTTGAAAGAAAACAAAAACTATTTTCATAGTAAATAAAATTATTTCAATTTGTAGAATTGTGTATTCGGACATATTAACCGTTTGGTAATGGTAATGGTAATATTAACCATTCGGTAATATTAATCGGTTGGTAAGTGTAATAGTAATATTAATCGTTTGGTAAAGGTAATGTTAATATTAACTGTTTGGTAATATTAATCGTTTTGTAATAATAATGGTAACATTAGCCGTTTGATAATGGTAATATTAACTGTTTGGTAAAAGTAATGGCAATATTATCCGTTTCTTTACAAAGTAATATTAGTTATTCATTGACTGAGCAGCAAGTGCTACAGTTGGTGGAAATTTACAAAATCATTCTATTAATTTTCTGTTAAGATAGGTTACTGAAATCAGTTAGCTGTTATATCTCGTTCCAGTATTTTGGGTCGCTTTTCTTCCTAAGCTTTTATTTGAAGTAGTTTGAAGAGTCAACAATTTGATTATTGTTATTTTTTCTTTGAGATACATATAATATTGGCGTTGCTTCTGTTGGGGTGAATTCGTTTTTTTTTTTCTCTTCTGTATTTGTGATTCTGTAGCGTCCGTTCACAATGTTCGAAGAAAAATGTCCCACGCTAAAAGCTACAGGCTTAATTCATACGAAGCTATTGTTAAGCATCGATGTAAAAAAAAAAAAGCGGTTGCATACAGCTGACATTTTAAATATTTCTGAACCGGTTTGGCGCGAACCATATCTAGATCCCACGAGGATATGTAAGAACACGTCTCGCGTTTTTAGTTTTAATATTTTGGTTTTGTAGCAATTTGAGGTGTTGAGGAAAACTACCCCGAATACTTCCTATTCTATGATCAATTTCGTTATCTCTTATATATCGTTTTATAATTGGTATATATAACGAGGTATTTGAAATGTTTTGTATTTAGCATTTCGACATCTTTTATTTATCATGGATTCACTATTTTCATTCAATTTCGATTTATCTTGATTCCTCTTTTTTGGAACACGTAATAAGAAATATTGAGTTTTTTTAAGATCATTATTATTCCAAATTTGAGTACCTATCTCTTCTCCTCATCATCAGTACATGGGTCTCATATGAAGATATCGTCCCTTTTGAATTTGACAAGTTGATTTAAAATTCTTCAGAAAATCCCGATAAGTATACAAGTGTCGTGATTTATCTCATAACAGAGCGTAAGACTTTAATAATTATATTGGTTAGTAGAAATTATATAAAATTATTAAATAAACATTTGCAGCAACGTTTATACATAAATAAGTGATCTCATAATATTTTTCTTAGTAAAAAAATCCATCATATTTGGTATTTCCGTCTAGCCAATCTTTTTGTTGAAATCAGGTTGCGTTTCGTGCCAATCACCTTTTTAATTAAGTTGAAAGACGCGCAGGTATGGAAAATATTCCACCTTATCAACCCGGACAGCCGATTATTTTCCGCAGCAAACCGAATACTTAATTTTAAACAAACCACATAGAAGTACATATATGATTTTTTTTTCTTTTTTATGTATCTTTAAAAATGTAGATGTAATTTATTCATTCCCCACTTTCTGAGTGATGTTTTATATATATATATATATATATATATATATATATATATATATATATATATATATATATATATATATATATATGGGTATGCAACCTCCTCCACGGTTTGAATTCATTTTTTTAAAATGTTGAATTAATTGGTTGCCACATACTTCTTTCTATTTAGAAACATAACTCTTCTATTATAAACTGGTGATCAATATCAACTTCGTCTATTACATTGATTTAGCACGTCTTTGCTCCAAAATGAAACAATTTTGGTTAACTTTGTTGGTATGAGGTTCAATTTGCAATTAATTCTATACAAAGTATAAATCCAGTTCTTCGTTTTGATCGTATATATTTTTTGTATTTATGTTGAATTTTGTTTCGGAAATCCTTGGGAATAAGTAATCTAAAATCAGAAGATTAAGAGCATACCAGATAAAGCAAATATCTCGTATGGCGTTGATTGAGATTTGACTGTTCATTGGCTGGAAATAGTCATGTGACCTATATTATGTGGAGTCTTCTTTGTTTACAGCAAACGAAATCTCAGTTCGATTATCCAAATAACGTTTCATAAGAACCGGAGCTATTGTTCGCAGATTTTAAAGTGTATTCGTCAAATTTTTAAGGCGATTTGAAACATAAATAACGTTGTTATGTCGAACTTTTCCCCCCAATAAAAATATTTCAATAAATTATGTTTCCCCCCCGTGTTAGGCTTTACTCGGCAGACATTTCTCTGTAGAAAGGATATGCTTTTGAATATTGCCCTTCTTTTGAATATTTTCTGGTTAACCCTTGAAGCAACGTAGACAGATCGTGGTAATTGCCTGGTCATCCTCTTTGCCAATTATGTTGTTACCTGCTAACCCTGATATAATGAATGCCGAGTAATTGTCATTTTGAAGAGTTCGTTTAATGCTGATCATTTCTTGTTGGTATGTGTCTGGAACGCCACTTATAGTTTTGCCTCGTTGTTGTAGGCATCAAATGGTTCATTTCTTCACACCGTACGAATGGTGGCAATTGAAGTTAAGGTATTGTCCAGTGATGGTTGTCTTATCATATACAGATGTTATGAACCCATTCACTGTGCCAGTAATTAGTGCATAAAGCTTGCTGATTATTACTTTCTTCTTCCATTGTGAACAAGATCGAAGGTCTTATTGATTCCACATTGCATATGTAGAACTTCCTGGTGTGGCCAGAGTATGAAGGCGCCACATACGTATCTCAGACAGACTATTGGCTTTAGTGAGGCCGTTTCTAAGGAGAATTTCTCGAAGTATTCCATGTACATATTTGCCAGCAATGGTGACAATTGCAAAACCATAGCCAAGACTATTTTCTGTGCGTATATATTAGACTCTAGTTTGAGGAAAGCTATCTGGACACAAACGCCAATATTTCAATCAGATTATCTAATGGAATATTATACACCCGAGGAAAGCTGGAGAGCACAAAGGCCGAAATGTTGTGATAAAATCAAGAAAAATAAGGAGAATAACCCGAATATAAATAGTATAAATAAGTATCAATGATGTTTATGTCAGTTTTATCTTCATTTATCGTGTCCATTTGTGTACACATCCCGTCCGGGTTGTTTTATTTTTCATATTTAAATATAATTAGTATGATTGTTTCGAATTTGATATCACCGCTTGATGTTGGGTTTATTATTTCGGAATATATATATATATATATATATATTATGAAAAATGTAAAAAAATTGTGACGCGTTTCATCCGTTAGGATTTCATATATATATATATATATATATATATATATATATATATATATATATATATATATATATATATAAAAACCAACATTTAATAATATTGACTATGAACAAGTACACAATATATTGACTGTGTTTTGAAAAATGAAAACATTTTATAAAACATGCATGCAACAAAGTATTTCTTATTTAACAGTTAAAATATTTAATCACTAAAAATGTCTAAATGTATAGCGGAAAGTCTAAAAAGTAACATTCGGACCGTTTTTTATATAATTTATCATCTAAAAAGAAAAAAAAATTAGATCGTACGAGAAACTGTCGTATTCAATGAAATCTGCATGAAAGAATAATTACCGCCTAAATACACAATTATATATATATATATATATATATATATATATATATATATATATATATATATATTTGTGTGTGTGTGTGTTTGTGTGTATGAATAAAAAGAATGAACAGTAAGATATACAATCCGATGTTCTTATAGATAATTTTATTTTACAAAATCATGCACAATGCCCAGAGAAATAACAAAAGTTGATAAAATGTAGACGAAACCACTCCTTGTCTGGATGAATGGATTTCTGTGTGTCCTTGAAAACTGTAAATTATGATTTTTGCCTTGCCTTTAAAACCCAGTAAATTTTAATATAAGTTAATCCAAAATTCGCTTGAGGATGAAATGTAACTAATGTCTTTAATTTAATTACAAAATTAAATTCTAAGTTTTTAGCTTCCATTTTTTGACCTATGGTTAATGTAGCGAAAACATATTTTATATCAGTTAATATATATATATATATATATATATTATATATATATATATATATATATATATATATATATACTGAAGATCCGTTAAGTGAAACCTTAGTAGGGAGATAATGGCTCAGTAGTTTTATTTTTTTATATACTTTGTTCTACTTAGAGAGTATTGATTACTATTACATTCTTCTTCATTTACTCGATGTATTTTTATTTGGCTTGGCATTGCGCGGATGTTTTCAGTTTTTCTTTTTGGAGAGAGAGAGAGAGAAAGAGTGAGAGAGAGAGAGAAAGAGAGAGAGAGAGAGAAAGAAAGAAATAGGTAGATAAATAGACAAATCCTTAACAAGACTTGTCGTTCTAGATCATTTGCCATCCAAAGTTATGGAACACAGTCTGTCTTCTTATTTACCATCGCTGGTGGGAGAAAAAGAGGGTTCATAATTTTCCCAAGGATATGAGCACGTGAGTGAATGTAATTGATTTGAGTTGTATTGAGCAATTCATATGAATATATATATATATATATATATATATATATATATATATATATATATATATATATATATATATATGTCTGGAAATGGTAAATAGCTGGACAGACTTTGTTCCATAGCCTTCGCAAATGTTCTAGGAGAAATACAACTCTTGTTAAAGATCTGTCTATTTATATATCTATCTATCTCTCTCTTGGTAAATTTTTACATTTAATTTTAAGTTTATACTTATTGGTTAGAATAAAATCTATTTTGGTATAACCCCAAATTTACAGCTCTTAATAGCTATTATAACCTTGTTTCGTTGTCAAGTTTTTTCTCTAATACTTGTGTTTTGATTTGCATTCTAGCTCATGTAACAGCGTTTTCCCTTGCGTAGGATCATTAATTAATTTGAAACTTTTAAAACCATTTATTCTACATTCCACATCATCACTTGACACCGAAAGATGTTGAAACAAAATGGGTATTTTTTAGTGATTTTATAACATATTTATGTTATAATTTTTAAATAATTATATTATATATATATATATATATATATATATATATATATATATATATATATATATATATAAAAGATCAAACATTAATATTCTACTCTATTAATATATGGTTATAATTTATTACATTGGAATTGTAATCACGATCAAATAGGCCTAATCCGTTAGATCGTGATTACCATTCCAATATAATAATTATAACCATGGAATATTAATGTTTGGGTCTTTTATATTATATTTTTCTCTGTCCTGGACATTGAGTTGTACCTGCATTCTGTCCTCTTGAAATACATATATATATATATATATATATATATATATATATATATATATATATATATATATATATATAGACCACTATTATCTATCTATCTATCTATCTATTTATCTATATATATATATATATATATATATATATATATATATATATATATGTATATGTATATTATTTAAGTTCTTTACCATCCAAATTCATGCATTTGTTTTATCAGTTGCCCTTCAGTTTTAATTGTCACTCCGAAAAGTGAATTTCTACATTTGTTTCTTTAACACATAAAACCAATTATTTCAGTGGACATAGTGAATAGGCTAGCGAGCTTCCGCAGAAATGCAATCAGAACACCCGCTGCGCTTTAGGCTTCATCTTCCAATTCTCCATCAACATTTTGCTTCTTGTTTTTTATTAATGATACTTGTATAAAATGAATGAACATTGAGGTAATTCTCTGTAGATTAACTCACTTCCAGAAAAAAAAACCATAAGGTCCCCGCTCCTCCATTAATATTGCAGCAGAAGTTAAAACACTCAAAGATATCGATAAATACGAAGGGATCCTTCTTCTATGGGGAAGAATTGGCGCGCATATGATCGCATAATCTCTACTTTGTTATTTTCAGCAGAACGAGCTACGTAATTTTAGTAAAGATGACAAAAGAATCAGCAATAATTTTAACAAAAGCTGATTAAATTACATTGAAAATGACAACAACGGATATTATGACCCTTTTATATCATCTCTGCGTGGACCCAAGTTGCGTGTCGTTGCGAATAGATATTCCTAAAGACGCATGTTAGTGAAACATGACAGAAAATACGAGGCTATTAACCTTCAAGAATTGTTAGACTCTGGAAAGAAGCTAGAATTTACAGTAAAGTCTCAGAAAACCTGGATATTTCATTTACTACCAGTTATACCAGAACATACCTATTCCATTGTAAATAGACTCTCCCAGTAGTAATAATTAGTAGTAGTAGCAGTCGCCAGGGCTCAGTGGAGTTGAGTGACTCACTCGATGTCGGACATTGAAGTATCAACCACCACAACTAGATTGCTGCGTCATTAACTATTATTTCAAGTTCCTAACGTTTTGAACGTTGAACCTAATTTAGGACCGACTTACTGAAATACAAGCCTCCACTGTGAAAACTACTCTACAACACTACCATTTGTTAATTCATTGCAAGTTATAAAAGAACTCAAACTGTTGAAAAGCAAAGAAGAAGAGGCGCTCCACGCAAGATTTTTCAAGAAATTAATGCGCCAAATTGAACAAAATTCAATGGTTACTCGTCAAGAGTTGCAGGATGATTTGCTTTCATCAAAAACCTGTGTCACTAAATGATTAATAAGCAATGAAATTCATACGAACAAAGTCAAGTCACCTAAAGAGTATTATGGACAGACGAAACCGAAATTGTGTTGTTTGGACTTAATTCTAGAAATCATGTATGAAAGAAAAATGGCGACACCTTCAAACAAAAGAACAGTTTTAACAGTGAATTTGGTGGTGGAAGCATCGTGGTTTGGATATTTTTCTGTAGAAAGGTTCTGGCAGTAATAGATGGTAGAAATAATGCTGAAGCGTATCAAAATATTTTAGAAGCAGATTTAATGATTTCAGTTAAAAAAAAAATTGAATTTCCTACTGATTGGATCTTTCAACAAAACAATAATCCTAAGCACACTGCAAAATCTACGAAGAAATGGCTGGCTAAAAATAAAGTCAATATCCTAAAATATTCAGATTTAAACTCAATCGTGAATATGTGGCGTTATTTGCAAATTCAAATCCAATCGAGAGTTCCAACAAACATCCCGGATATGAGAACCATCTTCAAAGAAGAATGGAACAAAATACCAAAAAAAAAAAAAAAAAAAATTTGCAAATCATTAATTGAGAACTACAAGATGAGGTCGAATGTTATAGAAGTGGATAATAGCTATTCTACAAAGTATTAAATGAAGATTATAATTTTTTGTATTGTACGAATACTTTTTTCACCCACTAAAATGAATTAATTGGACTTATTTCTTTTCAATCATTTTTCTATTTTATTATGCAAATTTAATTATATACATATGTGTATAGTTAATTATGTGAAAAGTATATTTACTCATTAGTTGGAAATTGAAAAATCTTATGTGTACGAATATTTTTCCCAACAGTATATTTAATTATTCTTGAATTAAATAAATTCTTATAGATTGAAATAGAAAAAAAATGAATTTTTTCAACTTTAAATATCCCCCAAGATACGACCTGTCGTAAAATCAACTAATCTCTCCTGATAAAAACAAATAAAATTTTGCATCATATTCTAATATAATTATTTGAACTTACAACATCTTGGAGGAAAAGGCTGATAGAGAATATGATTAATGTACGTTGTCAAAACAAAAAAAAAACAAAAGACTTATTTGCTAAGTTTGGATCTGTTAAACCCTGAAAGAACTGTCTGAAAAAAATTTCCTCACGTGTTTATTATCGCAACAATCTTAACAAATACCTGGGATATTTTTTAAACAATTCACCCCAAGCAAGGCGGGAGTGCCACTAGTAAGCAAAGGGTTACAGAGGATTGAGAGTGATTGTAGACTAGATGCCAGATCAGGACCTATCATCGTGAATATTCCTTTCTGGATTGTGTCGAGAATCTCGAGACGTACCATGGTGGGGGGCACATCCGTGGGGTAGTGATTGTAGACTAGATGACAGATCAGGACCTATCATCGTGCATATTCGTCTCTGAATTTTGTCGAGGACCTCGAGACGTACAAATTGGGTACGTCCGTGGGATGGCGATTGTAGACTAGATGCCAGATCAGGACCTATCATCGTGCATATTTCTTTCTGGATTGTGTCGAGAACCTCGAGACGTTCGAAAGGGGGTGGGGCACATCCGTGGGGGAGTGATTGTAGACTAGATGACAGATCAGGACCTATCATCGTGCCTATTCTTCTCTGGATTGTGTCGAGGACCTCGAGACGTACAAGGGGGCACTTCCCTGGGATAGCGATTGTAGACTAGATGACAGATCAGGACCTATCATCGTGCATATTCGTCTCTGGATTTTGTCGAGGACCTCGAGATGTACAACAGAGGCACCAGATCATACATGACAGCAATATTCCTTGCAAGAAATGATGGTTGATTTATAGATTTGAGGATGGACTCAGATGAGAAAAAACTTTCTGGCACAAAACAGAGACCCAACTTCCCTTGCGGCAGATTAAGCTATCGATTCACTGTATCTATTTCACCTCATGTCAATGGACAGCGTGAGAGCAATCAGTCGTTAAGAGGCGCTCTCAAGGAGTTGGGAATCAGTCATTCTGATGAAAGGCAGGGAGGAATCTTTGTGGTGGGCAAAGGAGCTATATTTCTGAGATGAGAGATTGGATTTATTTACAATGTCCTCAACTTTCTTGCCATATTCACGACGTTTCAAAATTTCGAACCGAACCCTTTATGTTATCCACCTGGATAAATTGTTCTAGTTCAATGTGCCATATCATCTTTCAAAGATATAAACTTCAGTCATTTCCATTTAACTCAAATCTCCAAGTTTTATTCACTAGTCCATGTGCACTCAAAGACGCATGGCACAGTGCTCAAAAGCGTTAGTTGAAATAATCCGGGGACTTGAAACAAATTGTTATGAATTCAATAACTGGCCACAGCAGAGGCGAACAAAAAATGTTGTAGAGTTGGTTTAAAGGGAAATAACTCAAACTGGTATATCTGGAAAAGGATATTGTACATGGAATTAGAACAATCAACCCCATAATATAAGGTTCGGTTGGAAATTTCATTTACCTGAAAAGGGCGGATAGAACAACAGATAAAACCTCGTAAATATCGCAACACAGATGAGGAAAGCAATCAGAGAAATGTAAATAATCTAAATAATTACCTGCGACTTAAATACAATAAAAGACAGTTAATGAGAAATCTTCGCTAATGAGAACTACTTACCAAATAAGTCACGCTGATCATAGTTGTTAGAGCTTCGTTGAAGAAATTTAATATGGCTTCTGTATTCAAACCCGTCAGCCGGTTCGCTTACGAAAGTCAAAGGATGATGATGATGATGATGATGATGATATATCCGAGTATGCCTCCTTACTAGGGCGGCTAGTCGATTCCAGTTACAGACGCCTGCTCAGGCACTTTTGTGTGTGTGTGTGTGTGTGTGTGTGTGTGTTGTTTTTTTCCATACAGACAGAGCTCACCAGTGAGTTATATTGCAATAATTCTGGGAGGGCATTAACTACGGTTTCTACAGATACCAAGAAATTAATTCGTGGATTTGAAAGGATTAAAACTGAAGTAAGTAGACATGATACATCTAAATTATTTTACACTATATATATATATATATATATATATATATATATATATATATATATATATTTATTTGTTAATGCGTACGGATCTTCTAAGGTATATAAATTCAGAGAGATCAATGTCAAAAGCAGAGCAAACAAGTATTATAATGAAAACGAACACTTTAAATTCCATAGTGATATTTATTTCATTAAGATCGAAGGTTCAATCCTAATTCATCAGACTAACTGATAATATAAATGGACAAGGATTTTACCTGCCTTAAAACTTCAATCAAAACATAAATTTATGTTCTGATAAAAAAAAAACAAAAAAAAACAATCAGAATTGAGTCAGAATATAAATTTATGTTCTGACTGAGATTCTAATCCTGGTAAATTTATATTTGTGTTTAAGAGTCACTCTGATGAGTTGGGATATTACAAATATCACAATGGATTTTTACGTGTATGTATTCGAGGTGTGGGTTGGTAAACAGTGACTATTATAGCTATATAGCGAGACTCTTCGCAGATGCGAATTGAGTCACTGTCGGTCACTGGGCGTGTTTGTAAAAATAAATACGCTAAAAAATTCACTTTCATCCTTGCCGTGCGCCGACGGCTTAATGGTTAAAATCTCCGACTGACACCAATTCAGTCGGGTTTCGATCCTGGCTAGAGGCAACCGGATGTCTAGCCACACTGATGAGCTGCGAAACAGTCTGTCTGTGGATGACGTTATATATGTATATTAAGCTGCTTTTTAAAGTTTTGTAGGCCACAAGGAATCTCTTGTCGCTACTGTCAAACGAAAAAATAGCGTCGCTTGGACACGTTACAAGGCAAGACAGCCTGTGTAAGATCATCAGGCAAGGCATCGTTGAAGGTAGGCATAGGAGAGCACGCTAACTCAAAAACTGGTTGGACAATGTCAAACAATGGAGAAGTATGACTATACCAGAACTGCTGATGGCTGTCGTTGATACATCGTTATGGAGAGGGTTCAATATGGCTTCTGTATTCGGAGTCCCCATCACCACTACCACTACGCTTATGAAAGTCCAGGGGATGATGACGATGACGATGATGCTTACCAGTATGATGAATATGATTCCATCAAGTATTGTCTTATATCACACCTTTCACATTTATTCGATGCCAGAACTTCAGAAGACTCTTATATAATTACTACTAACATGATTCCTCTGGAGATACTAAAATTACCATTAATATTAAGAATTGTCCAAAATAACCGTTTTTTCAACTTGTATTGCATATCAAGTGGTCGCTGGCAATTGGTGTTCTGGTCATTCGATTCAGGTCTAAATCTCCCGTGATTGATTTGTGAAGGATATTTATTTAGGGTTTTTGCGTGTGGAAACGATCCAATTGAACTGTTTCTTGGAAAGTGATTGATAAACATAGCCCTGGTTTATAAAAACTATGTCAGTGAAAATGGATTGCTAGAACTCTCCTGCTGCTGCTGATCAATGAGACACATCATTGTGACCTAGAGTTCTGGCCTTCATCAAGTATTTACCTCCCTAGATTGTGCACTCTCATCGAGAAACTGTAATTAAACTCTGCTTAGTGTATTTGCAAGATTATGACAGTTTAGTTCTCTTGCTGCTGAAGAATTAAACGCATGCTCGTGCAGCCGTCTGAAACAGGGATTAGATCGCCACCCTATTCGTTTCTATAATATTTTAAGATTTAAGGCCGTCCTGGATATGGCGATAAACTACATCCGCTTTCTGGATAAGATGATAACCTACATCCGACAGCAAAGCCTCTGGTCAGGAGTTTTGGTGGTGCGTGGAACCACCTCTTAATTGTTTGTGTTCACAGGTCCACCCTGTTATATGCCCAGCTATGGGAAAATAGAAAATAGTTAGACCACAAACTGGGGTCAAAAAATTATGAAAGCGTAAAAATAGGTTTTAGTACCATTAATGCATTTTGTAAAAATTATTGCCAGCAATGGATTTTTAAGAAAAAAAATTATTATCAACAAAACATTATTACAAGAAATACATTTAAAAAAAAAATTTACCAGCAATACCTGTTTATATTTCTGATATGAGGTATTATGTACACTATTGTCCTCATCTTTGTCGCCATGTATATCAAAACGTTTCGACCGTTGTACGCATCGGCCTTCTTCAAGTGGTTGGAATGTCGAACTGAACCCTTTATTTCGCTCACTGTTCTAGTTCCACGTGCCATGCCTAAGGGATGTCATTTATCTCTTGTTAATTCCTTTCTCAAATTTCTCCACCGCCTTAGCAAGGTATTGAACTCACACTCTTTATCCACTATGCCATGTGTCCTTGAGGACACATGGCACAGTGGATAAAGGCGTTAGTTAGATCCAGTGACAGGACCCAAAGCGTGTAAGTTCAATACCCGGTTAAGGTAGTGGAGATCTTTCAGAGGGGAATTAACAAGAGATAACTGACATTCATTAGACATGGCACGTGGAACTAGAACAGTCTACCACAGTGAGCGAAATAGAGGTTTCAGTTCGATATTCCAAACACCTGAAGAAGGCCGGAGCGTACAAAGGCCGAATCGTTGTGATAAACATGGTGACAAAGATGAGGACAATAGTCCGAATAATGTAAATAGTGTCCCAGCAAAGACATTTTTAAAAAAAAATATTACCAGTAATACATTTTAGAAAAAAAATCTTAATACAGTGTAACCCGGATATAAGAGAGTTGTCGGGACTGGAGAAGAAGTCTCTTATATCCGGGTTTCTCTAATATCCGTGTTTGGTCTATTTTATATACATTAACACAGGCTCTAATTTGAGACCAGAGAAAATCTCTCTTATATCAGGGTTTCTCTTATATCCGGGTTACACTGTAGGATTAAATAACTTTACGAACTTGATATGCCGTAAAACAAACCAAACCAAACTAAGATTGAAAGATGACTACCTATATATTTGAGTGCACCTGTATGTCTATATAAGATAACTTTACACTTAGAATATAACTATTTTTTTTTACTATACACAGAAAATCACCTTTATTGATCACATAACACCGATCTTAATTTCTCGAATTGGCTGAGAATACCTCATTCGATATTGTGCATAGAAAGATACAATCAATCATCAGACCCGAAAATTTCCCTCTCTCTCTCTCTCTCACTCTCTCTCTAGCCAGGAATATGTGAAGAGGAAAGGACTGAAGGCGCGTTTGATTTGAGACCTAGTCAGAATGGCAAATAAATAAAAGGCTCCAGAGAGTGCATTTTTGATGAAACGAACGTTGTTTTCCTTCATGTTTAGATGCTTGCCTCACGAAAGAGGGAAAAATTAGATTGATTATTTATTTTAATTTTTCTGAAAAGTCTCGATGCTTTGCACAAACACAAAAGGAAACACGCAAAGACTTTGATATAAAAAAATTCTCTTATAACGCTGCTGAGTTAAAGGATTGGTTCTTTGAGAACGGACGAAACGAGTAACATTCGCCCTACCTACTTCCATACATAGTTTAACATCAATAAGATTGCTTTTTTCTTCATCTATTTATGTTTTATACCAACTCGTAATTCAATACAACTTATTCACGCTTCCAGAGTTAAGATCTTTCTAGATTATTGCGTTTCACCATATTTATTGTGAACTATCACAGTGAACTTACACTGATTCAAGACCTACAGTAGTAATTTGGTTATGCGAAGAAATTTATTAATTACATTCCACTCGGTAGTAGCTAAATGATTATTTAAAAAATACTAATCTGGCACAGGGAATGGATTATAGAGCACATTTAAAATTTAATTCTCGAGTCGAGGAGCGGTTCATCTTCAAACTGTCAGGAAAAAAATAAGACCTGTCAAAGTGCGGATGATGTTCTTATCAGAAACAACACAAGTATACAGTGTGTATCAAATATACATTTACAAACTTAACACATCAAAACAAGGACAAAAATCCATACACACAAACACGCGCACACACACACACACATATATATATATATATATATATATATATATATATATATATATATATATATATATAAAAAAAGATTTATATACATACACACATACACACATATATATATATGTGTGTCTGTGTATGTATATAAATCTATAACTCAAAAACAAAAGATTTATATACATACACACAAACCCACACACACATATATATGTGTGTGTGTGTGTGTGTGTGTGTGTGTGTGTGTGTGTATAAATCTTTTGTTTTTGAGCTTTTAAGTTTCCGGTAGATGACGCTGTGTTGCAATGTAGACTAGTTTACATTTGTCACTCTTGTACATATGTGGCTAATCTCTCTTCAACATTTAAGGAGTGCTGTCGTGAGTTAACAGAGGAGGGCTCCCTTTCACAATGTCAGTATATCCATATCGTGAGCCGGCAGATATGGTTTTTACAACGACCTCGTAGATGGCAATGGACTCGAGGATGCACGGCTGTATCAGATTTCATTTCCAGAACGAAGGCAGCCGAGTCGCGAAATCTCTGGCTGTCTGCTGCTGTTGATTGCTTAGACCGGATCTGTGGCACCACAAATTATGCATCGGGGAAGACCGGGATCCGCTAGTACACCTGGCTACAAAGAACACAATGTGACAGACTGTACTTGTCCTTGATTTGGTGTGTCGAGTCTTCCCCTAGAATCTGCAAAATTTTTTGATACATGGCTGGCAGATCATTTACGAATACAGGCAAGCTACTCCTTGTTCCAGACGCCCACTCCGGCGCAAATGTGTTTCTTGAACACTTGCAGGGCCACGGAGTATTTGAACAAAGCCGCTCCTCTCAAACCATCGCTCATGGCGGCTTTCGATTTTAGGCGAACATAAACATCAACGGCTTTTAAACGGTTTAATCGACCTGGTTTCACGCAAGATTTGGGTCGACCCTTGACTCCACTCCGTTTAAACACTTACATACATACACACACACACACACACACACACACACACACACACACACACACACACATATATATATATATATATATTTAATACATTTATTTATATAATTCTTTGAAATAATGTCTATATGTCTATATGTATATATATGTATATATATATATATATATATGAACTTCAAATATTTAAAAATAATTATACGAATAAATATATTATATATAAATATATTATATATATATAAATATTATATATATATATATATTATATATATATATATATATATATATATATATATATATATATATATATATATATATATATATATATATATATATATGTGTGTGTGTGTGTGTTTTTGTGTTTTTAAACGAATGGTGGTCCACGTTTGCTTCTTATAATATGTAGATTTAATAGGCCGGTTAATAAAATTTAAAGAATAAAACAAAATGATACCAATATTGGTAATAAAATAACCCTTTTGAGTGAATTGACGCAGGAAGAGAAAGATTTTAAAGTTAGAATTTTCGAATACAAATTTTCAACGATGTGAGGAACGAACAAAGTCATACTCTTCCAAACCCTGACAACACCGCAAATCCCCGTTGAATCCCTCAATGTGTGAAGTTATTTTGAAAATGAATATCAACTTGCGACATTCTAATCGGCTGTTGAATGAAAAGTCTAAAATCACATATCAGATATCATCGATGCTTTGAATTGGTGGATTGAAGTGTGCAGCGACAGTAAATTGTTGTTGTCCCTGATGATTTTTTACGTTTATTGAACCAATGTTGAGTCCCGTTCCAGTTTTTCCAACAACATTTTCCCTTGGATTTGGAAATGCAATATGTTAAACCCTCGCATCCTTATCATTGGAGCGATTGTATTTAAAAATCATATTTGAATGCACACAATATGAACATTCTGCCATTGTTAAAAAGAACACTCCATGATTAACTCGCTCCTACACACGTTAAACGGTGAGGACAGACTAGCCACATGAATGACAAATATAGCCTTGTCGAAATGGCGACGCAGCGCCATCTACCGTAAATTTGTCTTAAATTAATAACTCAAAAAATGAAGGATTTGCTGAGATATGTACATGTGGAATTTGTCCTTGTTTTGGTGCGAGGAACTCGCCCCAATGTTTCTAAATTTATTTTTGATACAAACACACACACTCCCTCTCTCTCTCTCTCTCTCTCTATATATATATATATATATATATATATATATATATATAATTTTCCGTATGTTTAGAACTTTCAAATATCTGCAAGACAAATATTGCATCACTTAGCGTTCAGCATAATTTCTTTTGTTCTTTTGTTTTCCATACCGTTTTTCCATAACATTAATGTTTTTAATGTTCTCAAATGTAAAGTTAGACACATCAAATCATTATGATACTTTACCTGAGTGTTCAGTGTTGTTTTCTGTAAGAATTTTGCAAAGTCCGTCTTTGATAACATTCTTGGAGGGAAGATTCTTGCGGGGAAAAAGTGTTCCCTTTTTTGTAATTTCATCATATATATATATATATATATATATATATTTAAAAAATATATCTATCTATATATATATATATAGAGAGAGAGATAGATAGAGAGAGAGAGAGAGAGAGAGAGAGAGAAAGGGAAACATAGATAGATAGATAGATAGATAGATAGATAGATAGATAGATAGATAGATAGAATTGCTAATATATTTTCTTATATGAATGCCCCCAGATTTGCCCTACCTTACTTATTATGCGTGCAGGAAGACTTACATGCACAACCTCGTAAAAGAAAATCTCATATTGGTTGGACTGAACAGACGTGTGAAAAAAAAAATCTCAATGCAGTCACACCTTTGATTTGGTTTTGTCCGAAAACTCATAACTGAAGGGAAGTTCAAAGAATCGGTCAACAGAATTTGGCATGATACAGAGAATGTGCGGACGATAACGAAAAAGATAAAAATTCCGAGAGAGTAATGTGGAGTGAATCGAGAGTTTTGTTGGCGGCCATATTAAGGAAAACAGATCATATAAAAGATTCGAGGAGGGAAAGCAAGCAATGTGGAAAAACATTTTTCAGGAAGGGTCGCAAAATATTCCGCTTCTCACCAGCAGACTTAAGTTCGAGTTCTCAAGAAAAATAGATTATCGCTCTAGAAATAGATTATCGCTCTAGAAAAAACAAGAAAATTAATGACACAAAATTGGGAAATGTCCGTTCTGAAATTGCTGTGTGAAACGTCTATCTTTCCAATTTGTAGAACAATAATGCCTATCAACATAGAAAAAAAGAGTTCGAATCAAGGTTGACATCGAACAAATCAGAATAAAACTGACATGAATAATATGGCTCAGTGGATAAAACTGTTGGTCGGATCGAGCGATTTGACCCAAAGTGTTATGAGATCAATACCTGGCTAGGTAGTGATGCACAAATATTTGGAGAGTGGAGTTAAATGGAGATAAATTAGACGTCCGAAAGAGGCACGATACGAGGAACTAGAACATTCTACCCCAGCGGACGAAATAAACCTGATGAATGCCGGAGCGTACAACGGCCGAAATGCCGTGTACCCGACAATAAAGATGAGGACAACTGTCCAAACAATGTAAACGAATAGCAAGTGCTATTAGTTTTTGCATTGGCTTTATTATCCTATTCCTACTGACGTGACAAACATGCAGATTAGAAACTTGAGACGCATGCGTCAAGCACCTACAAAAATCTAAATATAGAGCAAGTATTTCTTACAGAGAGCGAAAAATGCAACAGTGAAAGCCGAAGGTTCATAGAAATAGCGAATTTTGCCTTCCAAAAGATAAATAAAATATTAAGAAACAAGGAAATTTCGTTAAATACAAAGAAAAAAATACTAAACTGTTATGTAATAACAGCTCTCTTATATTTTAGTGAATCTCTTCACAGATGAAGAAAATATTTGAGTCAATAGAAATATGGTTCTACAGAAGGATGCTGAGAATACCAGGTACTGGATATTTGTGCAATGAGAAAGTTTTAGAACAAATGGAAACAGAAGGTACTTTAGACTTAAAATCAGAAAGAGACTGTGTCTAGTGCACATAATTTGAAAAATTGACACACACAGGCAAGAACGTAAAAAATGTAAAACCAAGCATAAGCTACCTAGCGAGCTTGTATAACTTGCCGTCAGAACAGGGTTTAAGAGATATATCAAAAAGATAAAATCTTCTAAGATCTACAAATGATAGGGAATTGTTGAGAGACATGAGTGTCAATATCATTAAGGGACACAGCAGCGGGTAGAAGAAGAAAATGAAGAAAAAGATCTTTTATGACATTCATTATGATGTGGATGTCATAATGTCTGAGAAAGACGATGCGATTTATGTGTTTAAGACTTACCTGTAATCAAAGATAAGTGCGTATTTCTCTAGAGAATATTACCTGGAGGTGCTGAAATGCTTTCGCAGTAAAATCACTTCTTTGGATTTTAGGATATCTCTACAAACATTGGAACTGATATTACAAGACATTCTTGGTCGGCCTGAAAACTTTTCGTAGTCTCCATATTTCTCTCCCCCTTTTCTATTTATCTTTCTCTCTTTTTTTTGTTTCCCTCATCTATCACACTCATTATCATGCTCTCACTCTCACAAATACACTCTGTCTTTCTCTCTCTCTCACTCTCTTTTTCACACTCTCTCTCTCTCTTATTGTTTGTCATTTGTCTCTGTCTCATCTGTTAAGATTCTACCTGAACCTGGAATTGGAATCGATAGCGCATGCGTGAGTTTGCGGAGTTTGTCTACAATATGTCGGTGCGAATTTCTCTAGGGAAAATTAGCTGGAGGTGGTGAAATGTTTTCGGGATAATCAGCTTCCTAAAATCTTTACAAATGACCAAACATTGGAACTGATATTAAAAGACATTCTTGGTCGGTCCGAAAAGCTCTTTTTTAGTGTGAATGAAAAACCATTCTCCAAAGTCGAAGTTACTTTTTGTCTTTCTCTTATAGAAATGCTCACATTCATTCATACCTCTTCCGCAATACTGTTGTCCAGTTCTCAGCAGGATATTAAACCAGTGGACGGAGGACTTAGACGTTTCGTAGGGTGACCTGACAATGTTATGTTTTTGTCTGTCCTATCATCATACGCTCACTGTCATGTAGGGAAAGATTCAATACGAAGTGTTCAATCAAGTCGGATATTCTTATTTATATATACATATATTTATAATTTTGTCTAAAGAATCGATATTACTTATTTATCAGTCTACCGTTACTACATGCTTTGGATATGGTGCCACATCTGGTCCGGTGCTCCTGCTATATATTTAGAGATTCTTGATAAAATCCAAGGAAGATTCTGCAATCTTATTGGTCATGACATAAAATCTCGGCTTCAGTCAATTTCCTACAGCTGTAACGTATCTTCACTGTGACATTTCCTTAAATATTTTTATAGCAATTGCTCTGATAAACTTTCTTCTTTGGACTTTGAGGGATTACAGTGCCTGTAATAAGACCGTGTTGTTTCAGTAGATATATATATATATATATATATATATATATATATATATATATATATATATATATATATATTATAGTTCAATATATATATATATATTTTTATTGTTCAATATATATATATACATATATATATATATATTATTATTCAATATATATATATATATATATATATATATATATATATATATATATATATATATATATAAAAAAAAAAAATTAAAAATTAAAAACATCAGGCACACTGGGCTGTATATTAACATTCTTTCGTTTTTATTATTATTTTAGTTTGATTCCTCGACTAGTTTCGGTCAACATGGCCATCATCAGGCGAAAAAGAATTTTCTGCTTACTGGTAGCAGTGAACTACAAAAATGAATGTCTTGATGGAGAAAATGAAATTTTGTCTGTAGTTTTCATTTGTTTTGTTTTTTATGTTTTTTTTAACATGAATTTTGGTTATTTTATTTTTTTGGTGTTGGTCAAGCAGTCTCTTATGAGTTATTATTTAAGATAAGAGCAGGACGGATTCATGCTGCTCTGAATAACCTTGGTCATTTTGACAAAGTAATTATATATATATATATATATATATATATATATATATATATACTCATTACTAATTATATCATTTTTAAGACAATAGCTTTATGTCTATTTAAAATTAAAATGCATTATTTCACTCTGCCTCAGTCTCCACCTCTCTCTCCCCTTTTCTATTTCTCTCTTTCTTTCTCTTTCTGTTACATTCTATCATTCTCTCCCCCCCAAACCCACTCTTTGTCTTCCAATTTCTAACTCTCACTCTCTGTCTGTCCTTCTATTCAAACCATAACTAGGACGGGGGAGAAAAGATGGAGGGTAATAGTGGTAAAGTGAATGGAACAGACTAGGTCGGGATTTGAAATCTGAACGCTGATTTCAGTTTCGGTTGCACAATGCACACAAAATAAACCTATGAAAAATAAACCTATGAAAAATAAACCTAAAAAGAAAAACAAAGAAAAAATCCTCTTATTGACTTCCACAACCGCAAAATCTATTTTAAAACACATTTTTTAATCGCACGAAAAGGGATACTTAACAATTTAGGCATATTGGTTAACTTTAATGAGTATGTGAACGTAATAGACTAGGGCGAGATTTGAACTCGCCTCTCCTATTCCGATTACCGTGCTGATAACCGTTACAGAATATGCACATGTCCTTTCTCTTGAAGTGTCCAAAATTAGACGATTTATATTTTATATTAAACCAAAAAGCAGTATGCAAGTTTTTTACTTTCAAACGCAGCGCAATCTAATAAACCTGTTTCTGATATCGAAAACTATGGCTTATTTTCTTTTCCTACAAGAGTCATAACTTGTGGAATCGTGGAAAAAAGCAAATGTAAGCAGATAGTAGATGTTTAGCTGCTTATTAAGATCCCCCCCATAAAGAAGCTATCTATCATTACAGCAGCATCAAAGAGTGGAATAAAAACTGAGAGATGTTAAAGTTTCATGAATATCAATCGTCTCTAATATGAAAGCTCAAACGTCCTTGAGTTTTTAACGCTATTAACTATTACGAAATTCAAGTTATATTTTACCGCTTTTAAATATCGCTAAAGATTCTTTCATGCGTCCTGGGAAAGACGTTAAGCTACATCTTCTGATCAGGAGGTTTTGAGGAGCGTGGAACATCTTCTTAATTGCTGGTGTTCCCACATCAATTCTGACTCGAGGTGGTATCACCTGTTAGGACACCAGCTATGGACAAGTAGTTAACCCCCAGACTGGTGTCAAAATACTATGAAAGTGTAAAAATAGGTTTTAATACCAGAAATACTTTTTTTTGTAAAAAAGTATTACCAGCAATATATTTTTGAAAAGAAAAATATTACCAGCTATACATTTTTTGTAAAAAAAAATAATTAGCAGCAATAGATTTTTGAAGAGAAGAAATATTAGCAGCAATGCATTTTGGGGAAAAAATGTCATGAATAAAAAATGTTGTGAGCATTAAATAACCATTGAGGTTGATATGCCGTAAAACAAAACAAATAAAACCAAACCGATTCTCCCATATTTCGAGGTTGACTCGCTACCTGTATCTCTTGACACATTATAGCTTCAGCTTTCTTTTGCGCGAATCTACGTCTAGTAAATAATTTTAGGCGCGTCGCTATGGAAAATCTTTAACGCTTTATCAGAGTCTGGATTTATGCATGGATTATTCTGTACTAATTATTTTAGTCGATGGTGGAATTCAGTCGGTTCAAGATGAGAAACATAATTGGCATTTATTCGTTTTGACTAGTTTTACTGTCAGATTTATTTTGTTTCTTTCTATCAACGATTAAGTGAAGACTTAACAGTTTAATAGTTAATTATTTTACACTGTTTCTAGATAGAAAGACAAATTTTATAATGAGAATTCTTAAGACAACATGAAAAAAAAGAACAAACCTGCTTAACAAAATTTTCACTTTATTTCAACTCTTTGAGGATATGTTTTACAACAGAGTTATTTATAAAGGTACATACCTTTTATTCAAATTAAAGATACTTTTATTCAAAAAGAAGTAGCCCTTATTTAAAATAAAAATACGATTATTTATTGAGCAAGTTATTATTTTCAATATAAGGGTACCCTGAGCAGTTCGACATTGTGTAACATTGGCCAATTATTAGAAAGCATATCTCTCTAAATCAATTTCAACTGAGTACTGAGGTCGATATTCACTGAGCACTTCGTATTTTCGGCATTGTGATGCATTTTCTGAGTTTAGTAAATTGCTATTTAATCTTGGGAATCACGTTGTGCCGTAACAGTGACCAAGGTTATCTTGCTAGAACAATTAGTAGTGAGTCTGATCCTCACTGAGTGTTCCATAATTTTGACCTTGTGTCACATCTAATCTATGCTTACTAAATCACTGTAAGTACACCATTATTCAAAATAGAGTCCCTCTTAAACACAGACCGTTATTCACGACTATAAAGATGAAAATTCAAGGTGACGAGGACATTATTGAATCAAAAATCCTCTGGGTTGTATATTTCAGACTGTTTTTTGACCATTTGTAATGTAGGTAACTAAAATAAAAACTATATTTATTGATACTAACTTAAATGTGTTAGGATATGGAGGCTTTGGCCAAACATCTTTCGTAAAATTCTGTCATGGAGAATATAAACACATTGCTGGAAAAAATGAAAAAATTCTAGTAAGTATCAGATTTAATTGCTATGTATTTTTTTAAAATTTCATCCCGTGCAAGGCGATAATGCCATTAAGAGGCAAAGAGCTACTTGGTGTGAAAGTCAATGAAAAAACTTTACAAGGAATCTGAAACCCAATCGTTAACCGGAAAAAAGAGATAAATCTCTCCATACTTTCAAAAGACCGAGAAGTGTTGTGAATCGGATGATAGGCTAATGTCTACTACAATTGAGGATAAATAAGTAAATAAATAGGAAATAAAATTACAGAGTTTAGGCAGAGCAGAGACGTTAAAAATATGAGCTGAATTAGACTTTAGAATGGAACGGAAGCCCTAATCCTAAACCGGAAACAAGGGATACATCTCTACATCCTTTCAAAAGACCGGGAAGTATTGTGAATAGGATGATAGGCGAACCTATCATCTACTATTGAAGATAAATAAATAAATAGGAAATAAATTTTTAAAGTTTAGGCGGAGACGTTAGAAACATAAGCTGAAGTAGACTTTAGAAGGGACTGGAAACCCAGTCCTAAACAGGAAACAGTGTATAGCATCATGATCATCAGAAAATTTTACTCTTAAAGAAACTAAAACCTTTTCTATTAGGATTAACATTGGAATGCAAAGTGTCAAATATCTAACAGACAGCCTATTACTTGTAGTTACACGGTCTTGAGTGATGAAATTTCACTTTGTCCATCGTGAATAACTGTCTTTTTGCTTTATATTGAATAGCAGTACATTTATATGGAATAAAATATTATGTTGACTGAATGATGATATTTTTATTTTGAATTACGGTCTCTTTTTTATTAATAAATTATATTTAATTCTAATATAAATTATTTTTAATTTGAATATACTTTTTTTCTTGTGCATAATACGAGAAATCATGATTGATAATTACAATGCCGAGTTTGAATTCCAGTCGAATCAATTATATTCAAATACGTGCTAATACACTTAGGAAAGGTATGAATCCTTTTCTTCTGTAGAGTAAATAGCAGGACAGATTAGGTTCTATAGCCTTGGATGGCAACTGGTCTACCGCAGAAAGAAATGGCAGCCTACTGCGGAAAAAAAAATCTGCCACTGGGCATAGGGATATATCAAAAATCAAGAGAGGAGATGGGCAGCCTCGCTGACGTCGCGGTCGTTAATGTAAGGTTCTATGTATCGGACAACGGGCTTTGTGGGATGACGCTAAAACTCTGCTAGATTCTCGCCTCTCCATCGCTATTTTAAAAGCAGACATTCAGACAAGATATTTTCCTTAGATTTACCAATGCAGACCTTTAGAGGTAGGACCTGTAGCCACGTAGTTAGTGTCGATTCATCGTCATCCCCTTCGTACTTGTTCGGTAAGGAGGAATATCCACCGAAGCATTTTCTTCCACAGATCATTTTTGATTTGTCGGGCAGACTCTCTCAAGGATCTGTCTATATTTCTGAGATGAGGTATTATATAGACTATTTACATTATTCGGACTATTGTCCTCATCTTTGTTGCCATATATATCACAACGTTTCGGCCGTTGTACGCTCCGGCCTTCTTCAGGTGGTTGGAATGTCGACCTGAACCCTTCATTTCGCTCACTGGGGTAGACTGTTCTAGTTCCACGTGCCATGTCTAATGGATGTCAGTTATCAGATACCTCCTGTTAATTCACCTCTCCAAGTTATCCATTGCCTTAACCATGTACTGAATACACAAGTCGTTGGGTCCTGTCACTGGATCTGACCAAAGCCTTTATCCACTGAGCCATGTTTCTTTAACGATATATAGCACAGTGGATAATTGATGATAATATTGAGTTCAATACCTGTTTAAGGCAGGGGAGAACTTCGAGAGGGGAATTAACAGGAGTTTTACTTCCCGAATAAGATATGAAAGATTTAAATTTGGCATTCTTCCGAAATTAATCCCCACACTATAATACTATCAAAATCCTCGAAATAGTATTACTGGATTTTACCGAAAATTGTTAAGGTCGAACAGTTCGTTGCGAATGGAACGTGCTATTCAACATCGCTCGAATTCAGTGAATTGATAAAAAAAACAAAAAAAAAAAAACGAGGTAATATTTGTGAACACATCGGTAAGCACTATGTCCAAACAAATAAGTTCTTCGTAATAAAATCTTAAATTGTCTGAATTTAGTAATAATCCCGATTAACGTTTGCAACGTTGATGTCATTTTTTATTTTCTTGCTTTATATGAACCAATAATGTGACTTAATAGTCTTAGGTTTTCTGAAATTGCCTGATAAACAATTGTCATTATACATTTTTGCTGCGATTAGCACAAATTGTAATTTCCCTTCTTCTTTATACCGTTTTTTTTTTCATTCTACGACTGTTTCTTAAACATTGTCAACCTAAACATTGAAACTCGTATCCTTTCCTACCCATCTGACATGTGCAAAACAAGATCGACTATACTCGGTACGATGGGCCAATTACCGCCGTTTTATATTTTTAATTTGACGCATGCGCAATATTTGTATTTATTTTGTTGACTGGAGAGTGTAGTAGGGTCAGTTGGATACCGTCTACGAGAAAAAATGTGCCATGTCGCAATTCACTGAGCCAGAAATTTGAAAACGACGTGTTGTACTGCTTGGCATTCGCACCGGAAGCTCCAGTACAGACATTTCAAAGTGTCTGCGTTTCTGAAGAGAGAGCAGAGAATTTGCAAAGAATTGCATGAGTCTAAGAATTATTACGAATGTGTTTGGTGGGGTCAATAATAATGACGACTTTATGTCTCTTAAGGCATCAGACTCAACAAGGAGTCCTACACCAAGCTTCAGGATATAGTGCTGCCCTTGGTCAAGGGGGCGGCCGCTGGATGATTCTATGTCTGGCAATAGCACCTTGCGCCAGAAGCAAGAAAACTCATTCATGTCTGTCTGGCAATTTGTGCGAGAACATCACCCCTTATATTTGGTCACCTAACTCTCCAGTCTACAAACATCTTGATTATTATGTGTGAAGTGCAATGGATCGAGAGACCAACAAAACTCCTTGTAACATCAAAGATGAACTGAAGGCAAGTATTATGGCATCATTCATCAACTTAAACTAGGATCGTCGGAAGGCAGTCGTTTGAATTAGTGGTGATTTTATTAAAAAAAATTTAGTCTTTAGTATTTCAATTTATTTTTTATTATATTGGTAAATATATCCGTTAAAATGAGATGTCAGTTTTATGTCAATATTGGCAAAAAATAGACGACAACTTTTCCATCACACCCGATAGTATGAAAAGTTAACCAGAAGAGCTTTTGCATTACAGTAGAGTTCACTCTCTACAAGGCCCGGGGGTGCACTTGAGATATAGGGTTATGTTAACTGATAGTTTATATGGATAGGAGGGGAAGATAACGGTTAACTTTAGACTTGAATAGCTTATAGTGATCGGAGAAACATCCTCTTGGGAGTCTGTTCCATAGAGAAGTGGTTGGCGGGAAGAAACTGTTTGTGTGGAACTTTCTTCTCGCTGATGGAATACGGAGAGAATGTCATGATTCTTTACTATGTAAGTGACATGGCGGGTCCTAGCCTTGATGGTTAGACCAGGCGGATCAAGGAATGTATTTCGTCCGAGCATTTTTTCTATGGAAGCAGCGATAGAACTGCGAAAGACTCGCCACATTCCTCATGTGAGAAGAAGATTAGAGGATGGAAAATAATTCTACTACAGCCCGGGCTCGGATACGCTTTTGAACTATCAGGACAGGAAATTGAAGCAAACCCACGCCCAAATATGGCAACAGTACTCCTTTTTCGACCTGATCTGTTTTTTATAAAGGTAGACTACAGCACGATATGAGGTGCAGGCAGCCGATCATTTTATCTGCATATTTAGCTGTGGATCGTACATAGAAATTCCACTTGAGGTTAGGTGTGAGTGAGGCCCAATATCCTCTCAAGGCACGGGGCCTCCTCGTGTAGACATCCGTTTACATGACTGGCGGTACTTCGATGTCTGATCGGCGGTGATAGAATCTATCTTGTTTGGTCTTAGAAACATTAAATGTAACCAGCCTGTTTTTCCCCACTGAGAAGTTAGTGTTAGATCAGAAGTTTAGCTGCCAATCTTTGATAGTTAAGAATTTCAGAGGTGCGCCCGTATATCGTCGCATCATCGGCATAGTTATTATCAAAAAATTAGTGTATATTCTTAAGTAGATCGTTTATGCATATCAGAATAAGGGTTGGTCCGACCCCCTGGAAATGCCTGCGTTAACCGCAAGGGCCTTGCAGGACTGGTCGTTAATAACAGCTTTCGGGGATATACCTGTTAGGAAGGATTTTATAATAGAGAAACACTTCCATATATTCCATAGCTGAAGTATTTGTGCAGCAAACCTTTGTCGCAAACCTTGGCAAACCTCAATAATTCTATGTGTAATAGTAGTTAGGACATCTGCAGTGGATCTGACTGATCAAAACCGAAACTTGTTCCTATCTCTGTGTTTGACTATCTTCTTGTCGATTAAGGCCTCAAAAATCTTACTGATTGTATTGAGGAGACCAATGGGAGGGCAAGGATCAGTCGCCTGTGTTCTTGAAGACAGAGTATACGCTCGCCACCCTCCACGGTTTTCGGAAGTTTTGGCCTTCAACTAGAGGTTAAATAACTTTGCTATGACTCTGGATTGATATTCGTAAGGAGAAAAACTGGAATTTTGTCTGGGCCAGTGGCTTTTTTGGATCGAGGCTTTTGATACGTCTAGAGACTACTCTTACTAAAATAAGTATATTACTAGGATTATGCTCAGTGAGACGTAGGAAGTTGAGTACGGGATGACCTTTCTCATCTAAGGTTGAGTTTGAGGCAAAGATCGCGGTGAAGAGTTTCGAAGTTTTTGCATTCATTTTAATAATTTTACACAAAGGAAGATAATAAAGTCACGATATAAGGCACAAATAGTAACTGAGTATGAATGTATATGAGAAAAAAAAAACTTTTTTAAGGAGATAAAACAATATCTAATGCTATTAACCTTGTGATGTGTGTGTCGTCAAGGGCTTCATAATTCTATGCGTAATGGTAGTTAGGACATCAGCAGTGGATCTGACTGACCAAAGTCGATTGGAAAGCAAGAAACAAGAACTACGCAAGAAGAAACTGTTAATTTAAGGTGACATCTAGCCATTTTAACTATAAAATGATGGGATCTTGACGCCAATCTAGCAGTACGCTTCAATTCATAAATCCTAGATACCAAATGGAAAAGTTCAGCTGAACAATTACCATACAAATATTTATAGAAAAGACACCGATTAAACAAAATTATGGGGGGCGGGGGAACAGACTAAAGCCAAGATATCAGGTCAGGATAGATAACATTGCAGATTTTTATATTCGTGATTTTATCAAGAATCTCTAAATACATAGCAAAAACACCAGACCAACTGTGATAGCAATATGATCGAATGGTAGATTTATTAATGTGTAAGATTTGGATAGTGTCATGAAATTCCAGATATATTACATCAGTTCCAGACGAGATATGACAATAATATTAAATGGGCAGACGAATGATATATTTATAAATGTTCGAGATTGATTTTGAAGAATAAAATTATCTAGTATGATACGTGAAACAAACTTCATAGCAGCAGACCTATCAATATAATCTATCTGCTCCATGTCAGCAAAAAAAGTTAACCCCCAGAAGGAGCAATGATTCACTCTCCTGAAGGTTAGCATCAACCATATGATAGATGGAAAAAGAGCATTTTCGTTTTGGTGGCTTTAACATTAACAAGCCATTATGGTGGTTATTTTGTTGGGATCAACAGCCAATGATGTTATTAAAGCTATCCGAATTACCTTTAAGACCAGATTAAATAGTACTGCCATCAGTATAGATAACGAATTGAGAACTGATGACATCTGTAATGTCGTTGATGAAAATTAAGAACAACGTAGGTTTAAGGAGGTTAGCATCAGCCATATTGATGGAAGGCAAAAAAGTTTCTCATAAGATTAAAAGAGAGCATTTTCGTTTTTGATGGCTTTAAAATTAACAAGCTGTTCTTTGCTTCAGTTAAAAACACAATGGGGGGTAATTTTTTAGATCAGCTGCCAATGATGTTATTGAATATATCAGAATAATCATTAAGACCAGAGCAAATAATAGTGCCATCAGCATAGATACGAAATTTAGAAGTAATGACATATGGAACGTATGTTCCTAAAAGATGTAAGCAACTTTTAACTGTTTACCAAACACCCTTCTGCTTACTGTGTCATCTATTCACAAAACACATTAAATAATTTGCTGCTTCCGCTTTAACACCCTTCTTATTTCAATGTCTTTTGAGTATTAAATATTCCATAAATTCTTTCCTTTTAATCTATCCCAGAAATATCGGATGTTTATTGGTGGTTTTTAGTATTAGTGCTTTTCCTGTACCCGTTTTCTTTATAAATCCATCGTTGCTTACGTCTTCTGTCCGTGGTATATTCAATATGCCCGTAGAAAAACATGTCCGCCTTTTCGAGACTGGTTTTTTATCTGTACAGTACAATATTATGACATCACTGTTCAGCTTTCTTTCTTTTGTTTCTAACATTTTTTTTTCTTTATCTTAATGCTTTGCTTACTTTCTGGAAGCCCTCTTACATTATTCCGATAGCTCTCTGTATGTAAGTATACCAAAATATAACAAATTAATAAATGTTTGTGACATTCGTCTTGACTTCAAATTTGTCATTGGCGTTCTCACATTCAAAATACATGTTTCTACTATGTACAAGTCTTTAAATTGATATCGCCGTATTTAATTTTTGAGTATTCTTTTTAATAATAAAAATCGAATAGCAGTCAATGGTAATGGTTTTGGTAAAAATAACCGTAAATTAACCGTCTATCTATAAGGAAATATTCAGCATTAATTGACCGAGCAGCCAGTACTCGATGAAAACTTATAAAATCTTTCTCTTAAAACAGTTTTTAGGAACATATGTTTTTCAAGTTCAGTAACTGTTATCACTCTTTTCAGTCCTACTTTCAGATTTCGTAACAACATTGTCAGATTCAAATTCTACTAAAATCCACATTTCTTGTGTACTTTGCACTTTGAAACGACCTAGTTTGCTTTTTAATAATAAAAATCGATTAATAATCAATATGAATGAAAATGTTGATAATAGCTGTTTCCTTATAAGGAAACATTCATCATTCATTGGCCAAATATCTAGCACTACTACCGTTTGAAATTTATAAAATCTTTCTCATAAAAACAATTTTACAGCAAAATAAGTTTCTCAAATCCAATAGCTGATATCCCTCTTCCCAGTATTAATAGGGGATTCTTCTTAACCATTTATTTGGAACGTTAAAATGATTATGCCATTATTTTCTTTTTAAGCTTATTGTGATATCCATTTGAGTTGTTGCTGCTGTTGGAATTCCTCAAGTTATGTAATTTTTGTAATCTGGTAGAATTCTTTTATTCCAGTCCACAAGCTTAAATGAAAACCCTTTATAAAAGAAAGAAGTTTATTTAATTATGACAGGTACTGGTAAGCACATCTACACGAAGTAGCTTCTATTCGCCTCGAAACGAATTGTCTCCGCTTTTGCTTATGAGATCGATTTCCTCGCATATCTTTAAATGGTAAAAATATATCGAATTCTGCTTCCATGAATCTTGTATCTTTAGATATATTTTTCTACCTACAGCAGCGTTTCTAAAACTAGGCGATATCACCTTCCGGGGGGCGATTTGAACTGTTGGGTGGGGGATGAGCAACGAAACAGAAGATGGTGTATGATTGGAAATTTAGTGGGCGATATAGGATTTTGTTCCATATAAAATCAGGACAACCTTCAAAAGCTAGACGACACCTCGCAGATACCTCTCCCGAGTAAGATCCCCCATAGGGGACCACATAACTAAAGACGGTGTGTACGTCACCCCGTGAAGCTGCGGAAAGAAATATAAAGGAGAGACAGGCCACCCTCTTAAGGGAAGATTTCAAGAAGACCAAAAAGCTGTAACCCTCCGGGAAGTGGAAAAATCAGTCGTGGCTGACCACATATGGAGAGAAAACGGAGATCACCGCCGTCTGTGGGATAAGGTTGTGATCATAGACAAAGAACATCATTGGGAAATTCGTAAACTTAAGGAATCAGCACATATGGTAGGACACAAAAATGTCCTGAACCGACCAAGGATAGAAATGAATACAATATGGGAACCAGTAATAAAGAGTGCCAGAGAAAGCGACAATAACAACAAAAATTGCAATATGAGCTCTGCTGAAAATATACAATGATAACAGCAAAAATTGCAATATGAGCATTGGTAAAAAATTGAGCTAAAGACATTGGGTTTATAATACCCAGAAATTCATACACAGACGTCCTCAAGAACACATGGCACAGGCGTTAGTTAGATCCAGTGACAGGACCCAAAGAGTGTTAGTTGAATACCTGGTTAAGGCGGTGGAGAAATTGGAGAGGGAATTAAGCAGGAGATAACTGACAACTTGGCATCCATTAGACATGGCACGTGGAACTAGAACACTCTACCTAATTGAGCGAAATAAATGGTTCAGTTCGACAATCCAACCACCTGAAGAAGGCCGGAACGTACAACGAACGAAACGTTGTAAGAAATATGGCGACAAAGTTGCCGACAATAGTCCGAATAATCTAAATAGTATACGATTTTGAGTATTATAAATTTATTGGAACATGCGAAAACCGAACAAAAATATTCCAAGCTGATATGCAAAGACCAATTACAAAAAAAAGCAAAACAAAGCAAAATAAAATAAAAAAAACATGCAGTAGTCTAAGTGGTCAAATTTTTAGATTAAGACATAAATATCCCTGCAAGCTAAGACTATTTTGTTAATTTTTATAGTCTTGAGAAGGTTCATTAACATTCAAATCGTTATTCAAACGAAATAATATTTTTTCGGATATAAATCAGATAATGGAAAACGAAGAAAAATAACAAATATTCGCCGAATTTGTATCAGTTGCTAGTAGTGTACAGTCTTTTTAATTTTATAATTATAAACAAAAATCGTATATTTTTTCCAATCTTTCCGACGCTAAACTTAACCATAAAACTAACCTTAACTATAAAATGATAAGTTTTCAATTGTCGAGTTGGCTTTCGTTTGTTCTTTAATACGGTGGTAGTAGTAGTAGTAGTAGCAACAGCCTCATAACCCACCGTTATTTTTTTACCTTCCTTTGGTATGTTGTTCTACTACATCATAAAGTCAATTTATGAACGAGGAACAAACTTTTAACAATGTTGTGTTTCGTGTCGTCTCTTGAGTCTAATTCTACTCCATAGATAGTATTAACGACAAACGTTATTTATTTATTTATTTTTTTTAGACGTGGCAGCTGGGATTCTAACAAACAGCGAGAGGAAGAATTCAAGGGAATGCATGCCACACATTGGTTTAGTGTCTCTTCGCGTGTAGTCTTAGCCTGTCTCTCGAACCAGGATCGGGGAAGGGTATCTACGCTTCTAAATACCTGTGGTCTTCTGTTTGACTTCGCGCCGTTTTCCACTTATAGCCAAAACACCGGCAAAAGTAATCCTTCATTATCAGAATACCACACCCACGAGGTATTCTGACCAATCACTGATCCTTCTACTCTTCGCATTCTGCAACACCAACCAATTTTCGTATGCTTTTGAATATTTACTCTACAGTACGTTGGCTGAATGTTTTTCCATGTGAAAATGAGCAATGACGAAAAAAAGGTTGACAACCCCTGATCTACACCAGATCTTCTTGTATGCTCCAATATAGAGTAAAATAGAAGAGTTTTGCATTAGTCCAATCATTTGTGTGTGTTCTATGGCAGTGGTTTTCGGTTTAGTTTTAGTTGTTACACCTAAATAATATTATTTCAATTAAAGTCATCATATCGATGTATTAGGAATGCGACCGTGAATTACAATTTGGTAAATGCTACGTGATTTTTTTTAATTTAATTTTAGTTTCCATAAAATATTTTGAATTAATCAAAATTGTATTTCTCATTCTCTCTTTCATTATCCTCCTTCTTTCGCTCTCTCTCGCTTTCTCTCTCCCTCCCCCTCTCTCTCTCTCTCTCTCTCTCTCTCTCTTTGCATTCTAAGTTGATGAAGGTCAGTTAAATATGGACAAGGTTTTGCACAACAAAGTATTTTAGCATAGCGTTGGTATGAAATTTAGCAATACAATTGGCAAGGAACACTGCATGCAAAACTGAATTAAAATCCCCCCCCCCAAAGATCTATACGAGTAAGTTAAACTCTCTTCTTGAATTTCCTGTGAAGAATAAGGCCACACCTTCATTACGCTCAATGGTCCAGCTGTGGATTCAGTCGCACATAAGTTTGTACTGAATGGCGCAAATAATTTTGGCAGTCTTTTCATAAACAGAGTACACATTCTCTTTGTCTTCTCAACACATATTCTCCTGGCTTTCATGCTTGTCGTCACGAATATTTTATCAAATATTATTGAACACCCCATAACAAGCTGCAACAATCTTATTCTGTCCCTAAAACATACAAAGTGCACGTTCACTGCCTTCACCCCAAATCACGGGCGTTTACATATATGCCCTCGATAAACGTACTTATAATGTGTCAATCTTCTTGTTTTATATGGGGCAACTCGCCTTGCCATATAGGGTGTAAGTCGCCTTCTACTATAAGGTGTAATTCACCTTTTCCTATAGAGTGTAAATTGCCGTTTTATTGGGCGAAAATAGCCTTGTTATATAGAGTGTAAATTTCCTTGTCGTACAGAGTATAAAGCACCTAACATTATACGTAGTGAATCGCTCTCTCGTTTAACGTGTAATTTAACTTGTCATAGGATGTAACTCACCATGTTATAGGGTGTAAACTGCCTTCTATGAAGTGTAAATCGGCCATTATTATAGGGTGTGAAACGCTTTGAATTATAAGATGTAAATCCATTAGCCTTATAGAGTGTGAATCACCTTGTCGTATAATGTGTACTTGTCTTATAGGGTGTAATCTCCGTATTTAAATGTGTCAATCGTCTTGTCTTATAGGCTGTAAATCGCCATGTTGTATAGGGTGTGAATCACCATGATATTAGGTGTAAAGCGAATAATTTTAAATGGTTAAATCGTCTTAGCTTATAGGGTTTGAATCGCCTAGCACCATAGCTGTATGAGAAGAGATAAATTCACGTCTTTCCATATATATATATATATATATATATATATATATATATATATATATATATATATATTGTAGTAAAAGAAAGAACACTAAAACATATAATCCGGTGTTATTATTGATATTTCTATTTTTTACAAAACAGTGCTCAATGTAAATTTACAGAGCATAAATATTATAAATTAACTGATTTAAAAATATGGTTCCTTCGCTACACAGGAAAAACCGAAGGTAAAGACATCAAATTTAATTATATAATTAAAATTAAAAGCATTCGTTCTGTTTCATCTTCAAGCGAATTTTGTAATTCCAAAACTCGCTTGAAGATGAAAATTCTATTAAATAGTTAAAGTTTTTAGCTTCGGTTTTTTGAAACGTGGTAATTTCTGTGTAGCGAATGAACCATATTTTTAAATATATATATATATTTTTATAAATTTTATATATATATATATATATATCAGAGTGAAGCTGACTATGTAGGGCGAACCAATCAACTCTTTATCCATATTAGACGAGGTGTTGCAAACAGCAGCACACGTTTGACACAAAAAGCTTGTGAATTGGGGTAGCATTTGATAGATAACCCAGGATGTGCTGTCAAGTACACTGATACAGCATTTAAATTTAATTTGCCGAAATTTGGGGGCAGTATATATAATATGACATCGACCGTCTCTGTGTTGACAGAAAGAGAATTTTCTTCGTTCTATGTTTCTGTCAGGAGGGCTGTGGATAAAATGTTTTCTATTTTATACTTACCAGAAACCTACATACTTTGGATTATTATCATATTACGTATTTCTTTGTTTTAGTATCAAATTTTAATTTTAGTTGCGATTCCTCATTTTACCCTCCTGTACTATATTTGGGTTTCGCTGTGCTTAGTTTTTCCATTTTGTTTATTTAAGAAGGTACCAACGCATTCTTTTTCTGAAATGCTGGTTGAAAAAGGATCTTTTAGTTTAAAGAATGCGTTTTTGTATATTTTTGGGAATATACAAATTATGTGGCATCAAACACTTGTTTCAATATATATAGACATACACACAAATGCACACACAAAGACAGACATATATAAATATTTATATCTACATATAATAAATATATATATATGTGTGTGTGTGTGTGTGTATGTCTGTCTTTCAGGCCAGTCTTTTTATGTTTATGTATCGTATGAGACAACAGTTCTGAACGCATAACTGAACTGTAGACTACCCACACAGAACATTTGTTTACAGTGTTGTAGGCTTGTTTTCAAACAGCCGCTACATATTTGAAGTACTGAATACAAAAACGCAAAAGAAACCATGTTTTAAATTCAGATTTATACTTCTTCTAGATTAATTGCCATCCAAGGCTATACAACCCAGTCTCCTGCTATTTACTCATAGCTGGGTGTAGAAGAGGATTCATACCTTTCACAAGGAAATTAGCGTATAAGGGAATGTATGTAATGGTTATATATATATATATATATATATATATATATATATATATATATATATATATATATATATAAAGTGAATATTGAAGTCAACAGTCAGAGGTCAGGCTGTTTCATGCTGGACGTAATCATCAGGCCGTCATATATATATATATATATATATATATATATATATATATATATATGTTATGGGTACGATCGCATTCTGACTATGAGACCCGGGTTCGAATCTCACCATGGTCGATTTGTCAGAAAGGAGACTTTCTGATATTATCGGACTAGACGGCTCGATCTGCGGCGGCACATTTGGAAAGTGCCTGAAAAACATACCACGGGTTGACTCAAGCCTTGTGAGTGAAATTGGGTAAACGGAATCCCGTCGATAGCTGAGCTAGTACCAATTCACATGTCATCGTGACGGATGGCTTGAGCGTGTTAGCCTAGTTCACATTATTGATCAGGCTAGATAACGCTTGTTCCCAGAAACTGTGACTAAGGTTTGCTCAGCATAGTTACAGTGTAAACTACAGAGCAGGCGCCTGTAACATGGATTGGCTATATATATTGCCATGTGTCCTTACCTATAACTACAGAATGAAATCTTCCTAACACTATGTATACTAAGCCTCTCAAGAGAGAGGGTCGAATTGAGTCGAGCCGATATTAGTTCACTCCAAATCCATCGCGCATGCGTCAAGAACGTTACTACCAGCCGAACAAAATTACTCGCAAATCGAAAAAGAAGCGCTGGGGATTATTTTTGCGATAACAAGATTCCACAGATATATTTACGGTAGATTTTTCACCTTGCAGACGGACCACAAGCCGTTACTAACAATATTTGGGTCAAAGAAAGGTCTACCTGTCTACACTTCTAATAGATTACTAAGATGGGGTACGATTTTATTAAACTATAATTTCAAATTGTAGTATCTTCCATCAAACAAAATCGGGCATGCAGACGGTCTAATACCAAAGAAAACGGAGCCATTAGAAGATTCCGTATTTGCAGCTCTACAATATGAGGAAGATATTAGTACATCATTATGTAGTACAATTCGAAACCTCCCCGTCACATTACAGGAAATAAGGAACGAAGCAGTGAATGACGAATTTATAAAGGAAACGAAAACAAAAATTGCAGGAAAATATAAGCATATATCAGATATTTCATTATGTGATAATGTTCTGCTATATAATGAAAGAGGAGTAACCCCGAAAACGCTACAAAGCGAATCCTCAAGGATTCTCACATGGGCCACCCAGGAAAGAACAGGATGAAATCCTTAATGCGAAGTTACGTCTTCTGGCCAAACATGGATGAAGATATTATACATATGATGGACAAAAGCAAGGGTTGTTCCTTTGCAACCAAGACACTTCCGTTCACTCATAATCCATGGCCTAAGACAGATTGACCGTGGTCGAGAATCCGTGTAGATTTCGCAGGTCCATTAGAGGATTTCTACTACTTGATTGTAGTAGACAGTTACAGTAAATCGCCAGAAGTATTTCGTTGTAGAAAACCTACTTCCGAGACGACAATAAATTGCCTTCACGAGCTGTTTGCTCGTTTCAGAGTGGTTGATTGTTTAGTCACCGATAATGGGACACAATTTACATCTGCGGATTTTCAAAAATGTTGTGAAACTTTTCAGGTGAAACACATCAATCTCCGCCATATCACACAAGGTCGAACGTGCAACCGGAGAGGTTTGTAGATACATTAAAAAGAGCACTGAGGAAAGCTTATGACGTACCAACAGAAAAAGCCTTTACAACAATTCTTGCAAGTGTATAGAATTACAACGAACAGTACTACGCCATCGGCATTATCGCCGGAGGAGGTAATGGTCGCCCGAAAAATTAGATCGGTATTCGACAAATTACTACCAAAACAGACAAAACAATCACCAACGTCGTTTGTACCAAAAAGAAAATTTAGCCCAGGGGAGAAAGTTTTTTTTAAATGTTCAAAACCAACACATCCTATCGGGAGCCAGGTACAATAGAGAAACGAATCGGGAACGTGATTTACATAATTCAGGGTCCGAAGTTCTCGCATAAAAGGAACTTAAATCAGATCAGAAAGAGACTGTTAGAGGATTCTAACGGTCTACCTCAGGAAGAGGAGGAAGTAATAGACACAATATTTGACACCTTCAATATGCAAAGGCCTCAAGCAATTTCAGAACCGCGGAAATCAAGCAGAAAAAGAACATTTACAGAGCCTTTGATGATTAATCCGAAGAGGAAAAAATATGAAAGACCCCTGCGAGGTAAAAGCTTTGGAGGTGGGTGTCATGGGTCCTTACCTATAACTACAGAATGCACTCTTCTTAACACTATGTATACTACGCCTCTCAAGAGAGAGGGACGAATCAAGTCGAACTCTCTGGCTCTGAGCAGAGAGGAACCCGGACAAGGCTCCACCGAAGGGCAGAGTTTCGTTCGGGGATGTTGACCAACCCGATTCAGTTTTTACAGTTTCTACGGGCATTTTTTGGCCGAGCCTACGGGCTCGGGAAACCCACATTAGACTCGGCCTTGTGCCACATACAACCCTCGTGGGGGATGCTAGATACTGAATCAAGCCGAGATTCTCAGCTTGACGGTCGAAATCTGAGCAGAGAGGAACCTGGACGAGCCTCCGCCGAAGGTCAGTCTCTCGTTCGGGGAGGTTGACCAACCCGATCTCGTTTATACGGGTTCTACGGGCATTTTTTGGACGAGTCTACGGGCTCAATAAACCCACCCTAAACTCGGCCTTGTGCCATATGCAACCCTCGTGGGTCGGGGGGCTAGATACCGAATCGAGTCTAGCCGATAGTAGTTCACAGCAAACCAGACTGATAATCATATTAACAGCTTCCACATCTTGTATTGATATTTCGTGTAATATACCTTCCAGTGGACGAAAAAAAGGGTTCGGTTGGAAATTCCAACGTATATCACCTGAAGAAGACTGGAATGTACAACACCCGAAACGTCGTGAATATGAGAATAAAATGAAGACAACAGCGTGAGGGATGAAAGGTAAAAGAATGAATAATTAAATTGCATCAGAAAAATGTAATGACATTGATCATTGACTGAGGTCTACGTTTACAGCACATATGATGGGAGGTCACACAGAGATATTGACGCACAGACATACACTCTGACTGAGAATTACTCACAGAAATAGGAGACACAAAATTCGGCGCATATATATTCTTAGATGCACATAAATAAAATGGAATGATACAGTCGCATCTACGCAAAAATACACCAAGTAAATGATATAAACAAATATTTAACGACACGATGATACCCCACCACCCAGTCGTCGCTTTCTAGTCTTGAAAGGAGACTTTCTGATATTATCGGACTGGACGGCTCGATCCCAGTCTGCGGCGGCACCTTTGGAAAGTGCCTGAAAAACATACCACGGGTTGACTCAAGCCTCGTGAGTGAAATTGGGTAAACGGAATCCCGTCGATAGCTGAGCTAGTACCAATTCACATGGTCGAATTGAGTCGAGCCGATATTAGTTCACTCCAAATCCATCGCGCATGCGTCAAGAACGTTACTACCAGCCGAACAAAATTACTCGCAAATCGAAAAAGAAGCGCTGGGGATTATTTTTGCGATAACAAGATTCCACAGATATATTTACAGTAGATTTTTCACCTTGCAGACGGACCACAAGCCGTTACTAACAATATTTGGGTCAAAGAAAGATCTACCTGTCTACTCTGCTAATAGATTACTAAGATGGGGTACGATTTTATTAAACTATAATTTCAAATTGTAGTATCTTCCATCAAACAATATCGGGCATGCATGCATCCATGTGGGTATAAATTATTTTCCAAACTTTAACCACTTTCTCACAGACTACATACCGCGGGTCCCTCGTTGTTCTATCGTTACGATCCAAGGAAACTGCTCAGACGAACTACATTCCTGACCTTAACGCCTAGGACTCGACATGATACGCACATTGTAGTGAACCATTGACGTTTTGCCTTTATTCCATTGGTGAGGAGTTAGTTCCATTGCTCTGTGAAACCGACTCCCAAGAGGATGTTTTCCCGATCATTACAATCTTAACCTGTTCAAATCTAAGGTTAACAGTTATCTTCACCACATAACCGCATAAGCAGTGCTCTTTGTAAACACCAAGTGGCTCCCGAGATTTATACAAGTTAAACCTCACTGTAAAAAAAATACTAAGATAATGCACGCATACATGGGAAAACAGTATTTCCATAACATTATGTTAAAGAATTATTCAAATTAACATAAGATATTTTTTAGTGTAATCTCCTTTGTTAATAAACTTAAACGAATTATCTGTCGTAGAGCTTAAATATCAAATATTATACAGGAATATTTTACATCAGCATTCAGCTAACAATTCTATAAAAATCAAAATAAATACTGCAATTTATTACAGAATGCCGATTTGTTGATAACAAAAGTCTATGCAGAAATGAAAACAAATTAAAATATTAATAACACTCATCGAATGCTCTTCCTAAAACCAAGCAAACTCCGCAAAATATGTAACAAAAATACTATAAAACTTCGGTATAGCTGCAAATATTTTATGCTACAATAGAAAAAAAATCAGCCATACAAAAAAAATATATATTGGAATAGTTCTTTAATACCACAGAAATGGATAGATTTGAATAAACATAATTTTATGCTTTTTTTTTATTTATATAGGAGCCAGTTAACCTTTAAGCCAACGCTTCTTCAGGGATCGATCTTTGGTTCAACTAGTAGTTATATTGCAAATATGCGGTAAAATTCTTGGAGATAAGACTGGAACACATCAAAAAAAATTTACGATTATGAATACGTAAACTTAAACACGACAAGCACATCTCATTCTCCAGTAAGTGCTGTCCGATTGCTGAATCGCTTACCGACTGCGACACACGAGTATGATTACTTGAATGCAATCTGATAATATTTAAAAACGTGTTGGCCCAATCATGTTTCCAGTCTAAACTAGTCCGTCTTATATGTTCAGCTTCACCTGACATTTAAATTTATTGATAGATTTACGATAGGGCAGACGGTTTTTATTAAATGAATGAAACACTGGACGGGTACCAAAAACGATACTTAACATGGCCGAATAGAAACTAGCCGAGACAGTCCTAGAAGCTCTGTCACTCAAAATCTTGCATTTTCTGCCAAGCCAACTGACACATAAATACATAGGACACAGACTAGGGCCGAATTCGGGAGATATATTAAAAGTATCTCTCTTCCGTTCCATTGTACGATCACTATTATGACGGTTGATATCTTTGTTTCATGTCCGTATAACCAATATGAGGATGGCTCATGTGGGCTGAAAGCTTACGGCCAACTTGATTAAAAAATATTCAGATGTTGGACAATTTTTTTTATCTTTATTTTCACCAGAAATTAAAGCAAACCTTCGAACATTAGAACGGCACATGATCAGACATAAGAGATATTCATTGTCTCTTACATTTAATAAAATGTTTTTAAATAATGACCTGCTACTATATATATATATATATATATATATATGTGTGTGTGTGTGTGTGTGTGTGATATGTGACATATATATATATATATATATATATATATACATATAAATATAGATAACTAGAATTTTTGATTTGCTAATCAAATCAATCTCGAGGGAAAAAAGGTTTTAAAAAAGAAAGAGCTACAAACATGAACTTCTGCCGACAAAAAAAATCCACAAATGCAGGTCTGAAGCCCAAAGAAAAAAAACCCATATACGAGTAACAACTAACTAACAAAAGAGCTCAATACAACCGTAGAGCAGACTTTCCCTGACGATCCGTTTAGGTGAAACCTAGATAGGTTTTGTCTGGCTCAGTAGGTGTATCTATATATATATATATATATATATATATATATATATATATATATAAAGTATATATATATATAAAAGTGTAGAGTTAAAGGATTTCGGATCATATATAAAGTATATATATATATATAAAGTGTAGAGGTTAAAGGATTTCGGATCATCAGGTAACACTTTCAACAATGAAAATCATTAAAATGTTTCATTAAATCATTTCATTGTTGGAAGTGTTACCTGATGATCCGAAATCCTTTAAAAGGATTTTGGTGAAATAATTTATTGTAATGGTACCTTAAAAGTGTCTGTTTTTTCATTAAATATATATATATATATATATATATATATATATATATATATGTGTGTGTGTGTGTGTGTGATGTGCAACATATATTTTATCAGGTCATGAACAGAGAATATCCTAATTTAGCTGTTGTTATATAGTAAATTTGAACGTTCACAAATTTTTCGACCATTTGAAATCAGCTTCGAATATATTTCAGGAAATGAAAATGCACGCTGTTTCTGCAGCAATAGTTGCCAGTCAAACCGGACTGGAAATTGCAAGCTTCTTAGAAGAAGCCAGATGTACACGAGGGACGACAGGTGTTTCCACACGGAACCAACAGAGAGACATATAGCGAGTCACATCAGTTCACATTTTCTGTGATTGTGAAAAAGATTAATGTCCTGCCGCTCAAGTGAGGACCATAGCAACTGAATGCATCAATATTCTTTTCAGGTGTGAGACATGAGGAAAACAATCAGCAACCGTGCAATGTTGTGGAGGCGATGAATGCCGATATCGTGGACATAATAAGCTATATCTACGTGATCTAGGCATCAAGTCACTTCTGAGTTTGCATTCGTTTTGTCCTCGATGTTGAAAGTGGTTTTATTGAATAACCATTTTCTATTTCTCTAACTTTAATATAAAGGGTGTTTCTTGTTAAAAAAATAGATATACTGTTTTTCTATACTGAATATATTTATTTCTACAATCTCTCCCCAGTTACTTGCCGCAACCAGTTGAAAAAATTTCAACACAAATGTCTTCTGAACATCTGGGCGTTACTTTGTCACTGGAGCTGTAAGGGATATTGTAAAATGCTATTTTGTCAAATAAAGGCTAGTTTCGAACGAAGGAAGTCTGTAGGTTTTAGCGGTAAGTTTACTTCTTCAAAACCCGTGTTGTGAGGAAAAAAATCACAAAGAACTCTACCATTTAACAGAAACCATATCACTTGAATTATTTTAGCAACATCAGCAAGAAAATGAATATCACAGTTAACTCGAAGAGAAATAAATTCTTCAGCGAGTATATTCACTGAGTATGATATGTCTGTAATGCTAGGGTAGACGACTTTTTATCACTACACACTGCGCTGCTAACAAAATTTGCCTAGTGGGGACAATAAACGTAGCCAATAAAGAACATATGCGTTGTGCTATTATTCACCATGAGAAAAATTTCTCTTAGTGAAAAAAGCCTAATTTGACATCCAGTAAGACTTTGCACGACTTCTGCGTAATGGCTTGAAGACACGCGTGGAAATAATCACAGCGACACAACCGAACTAAAATATAAACAAAAACAAAAAAAGCAGCTGCCAAATAGAATTTTGTGCGACAAATTATTAAATGATTCGGTGGGGCCAGCTCCAGTAAAGCAATAGTCTAATGAGTGACATTCGGCATGTTTTTATAATGGTCAAAGAAACGCGAAAAATAATATGTTCAAATGCAAAGTCAATATGCCTATAAGTGACATGGTTGTAGGCCGCTCACATCTTAGTTTGACCGAGAACTTTTCAAAACACCTCGGGTATATAACCGTTTACAAAAATGAAATCAACCAGCAGGAAATGAGTTATGCCTGTCTTGTTATGAATATTTTAAAAGTAAATTTTCTTTCGTAATCAATAACAAGTATATTCAATTCAACAAAGGCTTCCGTACTGACACATTTTAACTAATGCACACACATACGTACACACAGAAACAGACAGAAACACAAATATGTGTGTGAGTGTGTGTGTGTAAGCAGATATGTGTACATGCATAAGCGCATGCACAAACACAACACATAGGTATATACATTGTTTTTAAACACCGAAACATTCTTTGCTATATTTTTAAAAAATTTATATCAGAGCCAGTGACAAACAGCTCCAAGGTAGATGTATTTTAATTTGTTTGTTTTTGTTTTGTTTTGTTTTTTTTTTCAGAAAAGAAGTTGCTTTATTGAAGAAAATCTTAATGAATTCTGAGAGGATTGAAATAATGGGAATATTTATCGTGCTGAGAAAATCTTCCAGAGAAAATATTTTTTCTATAAATGTATAGCGTTATTCTCTCTTCTTTTCTCTCGATCTCGATGATACTCTCTGTCTGCCTTTCTGTCACTCTCTCTCTCTCTCTCACACACACACACACACACACATATATATATATATATATATATATATATATATATATATATATTGAGCCCAGACACTCACACCTCTACCATCATGATTTTGTAGTTCATTATCAACTGCAACTCGCTTTTTCATTCTTTTCGCATTCTTTTCTCGTTTGCTTTTTCTCTTCTTTCTATCTTTCTCTCTCCTTCTTCTTCTTCTTTTATTCTTTAAATGTTTAAATATTTTATTTTATTTCTTTATTTCTCCGTATAGGTATTTTCGAATAAGGTAACGTTGGATTTTTATTCTATGTAATTTATATGCTCTGTTATAATAGATACATTGAGCTCTTTTTGTAGGTCTGTTTTAATATTATATATTGGATTTTCTAGCAACGGATTAATATATATATATATATATATATGTATAGGCACGTTTAGTTAGTTTATGCATTTTTCCGGAACTCGTTATCTTCAGCCGATTCTGGTCAATTAATTTCTTGACATTTTTTTGTTTTGTTTTTTTTAATTAATGAACGCTTTATTATTTAAAAAGTAAGTAAACGCACGACGGGAAGTGTGATAAAATTAAAATAGGAGGAGGAGGAGAAGGAGAAAGGCAAGCATATTGGAAATATATTGGTGGGGACGGGTGTAAATTAAATGCATATACTTTCTTTTCAACTAAGTTCAGGCGAACTAAAAAGAAACTTCTTAGTGTGTATGCAACGAGTCATAATTTCCAATCAGTTATTCAAACGGTTTTTTTGGGGGGTTAGAAGTGTTATTATAGCTAACTTTTCTTCTTGACAATTGTTGCAGATATTACTATGATTGTTGTAAGGTTTGGCTTCTTTAAAAAAAAAAATGATTACTTTTAATTTCTACACATGTTTGGCTAGTCTGGAAAAATTCCTGAGCTTGAATGATGATTGTGATCATACATATATATATATATATATATATATATATATATATATATATATATATATATATAAAATATAAAAAATAGTGAGAATAAAAGCCAAACCTTAAAATAGACTAAATCTTGTAATATGAAAAAAACTGGGAGTTCAATGCCAAAATAAAATGTGCCTAAAAGGTAATATATTAATAATAATAATGATACCAAAGCCGCTACTCAATAACATATATATATATATATATATATATATATATATATATATATATATATATATATATATATATATATATATATATATATGCGTGTGTGTGTGCGATAAAATGATAAATAATTAATGAAAACTTTATAAATATATTAGATTTTATATAATAGAAAACGCAAGAGACACTCAATGTTAGAGTAGTAACATCCTTGCAACGTTTCGTCTGTAAGAAAAGGATTGAATGGTGAAAAGTAATTCATCGCTCATAAAATTTTCTGATCTCCGCCAAGGCTGGGAAGTGGGGATAATGTCTCTCCATTTGCAGTCATACCCCATTTTTTATTTAATCAGGTTCTTGTAAAGATAGAGCATGACAGCAGGAGTCGGATAGTATCTAATTCGGTACACGGAAATGAATATATTTCTAGCATCTTTACCGATGGCTCGTATATACGAATTCCACTTGAGGTCTGGAGTTGGTTTGAATCCCAGCAGTCGTCCAAGTCAAGGGGATTTTTGAGGGTCCTAGTGTTCGTCATGACTTGACGTATTGAATGTAAAAAGTAATTTATAAGCTGATTGATGAGGTCAGATGAAAGATCAACTCTCACATCCTGGTCATCTCCATCTTTGAATTGACCATGAGGAAGTCGGCTTAAAACATACTAATACATTTTTAAATTCTTAAGAAGAATTAACTTGCTAAATGTCTTCCTGGAAAGATATTTGTTATGGGATCCACCCCTTTTTCATACAAGTGGAATCGACCAGTGTGTACTTTTACTGCTGCCGTTAAATACCCAGAGTCAGTCAGAGAGAGATTGTGATTGAGTTGGAGGTAGAGTAATAGTGTGAGGTAACCGCTTGTAGAAGGCACAGTTACAAGCACGTAGACTCTAAGAAAGTCCTACTTCGAGACTGAATTTACCAGACTGTATATATATATATTATTGCTACTAATCGCGTTTCTGTATCTACTAACCGTATTACCAATTGTATTATTGTGTAAATACATTTATTTGTTATATTTTATTCCTGCGTTTGTCATTCAATGGAGACCGAATTTCAATTCGGAATCCACAACAATATTTAACATTCCGAAAATGTAAAAAAAAAATAGTCATAACATTTTCACGACTAAAGAAATAAACACTTTGCTTGTTTCGTTTTTGGCAATGCCACAGCCTTTTGGCATAAGGTTAAAATGATGCCTTTTTTCGATATATCTAAATAATAGAATCTCTAAGTATTTTCTGGGATATTTTCAATTGTTATTGGCAACAAACAAAAAAAATTTAATTAAAATTATCACAGTATATATTAAAAAAAATGTCCGTTTAAATTAACGCTAGGTAGACATGGATTTAGCTAATATAATACATTGGAATTTTATATTTTGAGTTGCCTTCCTTCAGTTTTAAAAAATACAATTTAAAATAATGAAAAGGCAGGACCTCTATTTATAATACTTCATCTGTCCTTGGATAAAGGTTAAAAGTACCGACTGATAAGAAGTTAGAACAAAACAGAAGACGCCAGTGATAGAATTAAAACATGAAGAAGACAAGCGTTTGATGTTCATCAGATGAGGAAAAGAAAATAAACACTTCGATGAATTTCGCTGAAAAGATTTCTGCATGAACAAATTCATGATTAATTTCTTATGAACATTCATTGAATCGGCTGTTCTGCACAATAAAATTTCAATGATGATAGATCATTTAAAATATCGGCGAGAATATTAATATCATGAAACTGTCGTTGCAACAACCACTTAGTAACAAAAGATTAATAAAGAGATAATAACAGAGAAATATATGAACGATGATAAATGCCAAATTTAGGTTTCTCTCTCTCGCTTTCTGTATATATATATAAAGAAATGGACAAAGTCCGACAATTTATTTATTAAAGACATTTTTATGTTTAACGTTCTTTTTTATAGATACAAGTATTTAAGTAAATGCTCTGTTTATAATAAACAGTATTAAATAACATTTACCGGCCTGAATGTCCGAGAAATTTTCATAGAAAATATTCGTCCTTTGACAGGATTCGAACCTGCATCCTATACGGAACCGTCATTTACGCTGACGTGCCTTAACCGACTCGGCCACAAAGGGTATATTCGGTATATATATATATATATATATATATATATATATATATATATATATATATATATATATATATATATATATATATATATATATATATATATATATATATATATATATATATATATATATATATATATATATATATATATATTATTTAAATTATGGTTTCTTCGTTACACAGTAATTACCATGTTTCAAAAACCAAAGCTAAAAAACTTCAAATTTAAATATATAATTAAATTAAAAGCATTAGTTTTGTTTAATCTTCAACCGAACTTCGGAATAACATATTTTGAAATTTAATGAGTTTTAAATGCACATACTATTCATATTTTTTTTGTTCCAAGGATACAGAGAAATCCAATCATTTAGACAGGCGCAGTAGCGTTTTCATTTTTATTAACTATTATTGTATCAATTATGAGAAATGTTCGAAAAAAAGAGGTTAAGACAATAAGAATAATAGTTAATAAAAATAACAAATTTTGTTTCTTCCAAGGTGCGCTCAACCTACGAGCGAGGGCGTATATATATATATATATATATATATATATATATATATATATTTATTATATATGTTACTTTATTCGGAACATAACATGTAAAACCGTTGCATAAATACATTCATGTTTCGATGCATATCATCGCATCACATACAACGGTAGAAATATATATATATATATATATATATATATATATATATATATATATATATCGAGAGAGAGAGAGAGAGAGAAATAGAGAAAGAGAGTGATTGATAAAGAACTCAAATTTAGAGAGATAAAATAAGAGGAGAAAGGATTTTGGAAACAGAGGCATTGTAATCGGGTGTCTTTTAACAGAAAAGCAATTTTTATATAGAGATTTACTAAGCAGACCTAACAAGCAGCACAAGCGGAATCTTTTATAACACCCAGTGAGCATCAAGCTCACAACTCAATCGTAATTGTTCTAGCGCGACAAGCTTGCTATGACACGAAAGAGCACATACATGTTTTTTTCTTTTTTTTGCATATACCCTATGTACACGCTTATGGTGCAACTTTTGTAGACATAATTTTAAGGGTAGGGTCACATCATACCAGAGATTTAAAATTATCCTATGTACGGCTGGTTCTGACTAAGCCGTTGAACAAGCTATCTATCCATTTACTGTAGTATTTAGCTTCAAATTCAGGTCTTCAAACATCGCATGATATGCGAGTATATACGGTTGACTGCTAGAGAGAGTTTAAGAATTTCAAAGTCAATACACTGGCTGTAACACAACGCGAACATTTTTTTTTCATTCTTTCTCTCTTTCTAAATGAACTTGCAAACGAAAATAAGTTTAGTTAAAAAAATTTAGAAGTTACAACGAATTTTGTTAAGGAGTTTCTTCTTCATTTTTCTTGTAAAATGCTTCTATTATTGCTACTACTACAATTGATGATGATAATCTTAATAATAATAATAAAATAATAATAAAATAATAATAAAATAATTACAATAATAATAATAATAATAATAATAATGAGAAGAAGTACAAGTAGATGACGAAAAAGAATATTTTAAGAGCGATTTACAGAAGTCCGCGGATTTTATTAATTTTACAAAAGGTTCCAAATTCCTCCAGGGCCTCGATTAAAGGTCATATTATACAGCATTCTTATTCAAGATTTTGGGAGATTTTTCTATTTATGTTCGCGTTTTGCGAGCTCAACCCTCGCCAAAAAGGGCACCAATAGTTTCTGTGTCAGGTTTGCGTTAATTAAGTAGAAAATTAGATTTTTTTTCATGTCCTAATATTAATTAATAATTCTTTTCTTCTATTGTTTCTTATTTGTTTCTCGGGGGTAAACATTGGAAATGTCATTAGCAGATTTAAATTGATTTTTTAAAAAATTGGAAAGTTCACGGACGTCAACAAGAATATGGAAACTTTTACGTAAAAGAAAAGACGAAAAAAAGTAAGCGTCGATTTGTTCTGTCCAGTTACAAAGACTGGTTTTGTAAACTGTTGGTACGAGTTCGAATCTTGCGTCTGACGCCGGCCATTTTTAATCCGTATACCACAACACGTTCGAATTGTATACCTTGATTCTGAAATACTTTTCTTCGAATCACGTGTTTCTATATTCACTTAGCTGTCTCTCTATCTGTGTTTTTGTGTGGGTTTCTCTCTCTCTCTCCCTCCCCCTCTCTCTCTCTCTCTGTATATCTATCGGTATATCTCTTTTCTTTCTTTCCTCATGTAACGTTAAATTAAGGTTAGAAATAAAAAGAACAAATAGAATCATATCAGAACGAGTTGGAAGGAACATTTCAACAAGCGGCCCAACTGTATTGAGGGAATTATATTGTACTTCTGAAATAAGATCCACAAACACTTGATGCAGATAAGTAAAGAAGATTCGCCAACACGTGAAAATCCTCAACACATAAGGGGTTTCGTGAGATAGGGTCGTTCTTTTTTTAAGGCATTATTAATAACAAATTTGGCAGTATTTATTTTCGATATACACCCTTATCCGTGTATTTAAAGCAACGCTTGCATGTTATATTCCAAAAATTTATGGATAAGGAAAATAATAAATATTCATAATATATTATGACGACATTATTACTTAAATTTAATTATGCATAACACAACATATATTTATACAATTCACTATATATATATATATATATATATATATATATATATATATATATATATATATATATATATATATATATATATATATATATATATGTGTGTGTGTGTAACGAACGTTTGCTTTCTGATCATGGGACCCGGGTTTCAATCTCACCACGGTGGATTTGTTAAGAATAAGATTTCCTGATACTATCGGCCTGGAGGCGGACAGGCCTTGTGAGTGAGGTATTGCCTCGAATACGAGTGAGCAGCTATGATACATATATATATATATATATATATATATATATATATGATAAAACTTATACTTGCTCGTACATATAAATATATTTATATCTCAGGTGTTATAAATACAATGCTCAATATTATGTAACAGAAATATTAAGTATATATTAGTGAATATGCATAATATACATCGTCGATAGCATTACTCAGATTTCCTTGAGATTATACTCAGCAACTAAAAGATAAGTCGGGTTATCGACGTTGGATATCATGTATATTCATTATATATATATATATATATATATATATATATATATATATATATATATGTGTGTGTGTGTGTGTGAGAGAGAGAGAGAGAGAGAGAGAGAGAGAAAAAAAGATTATGTGTGTTTTCTTTTTTTTTCAGAATTCCAAAACTCTAAAAAAGCCGTGTAAATACAGTGGAACATTATTTTTAGCTAGGAGGTCATGAAGTACGTCCGTTATCATCAGAAAATGCCTCCAGAATCTGCGGGCCGGGTTCAATTTACTGCCTGATCTATTTTATTCAATTTCCCATAAATTACCACGGAAAAGCTACTCTTGTTCTCATCTCCCACCAGCTTTTAGTAAAATACAAAGGCAGTGTGATTTCTATAGCCTTGAGTGGCAGCCAGTCACGAAGTGAAAGGCTACTGTGAATTCAAAACTGTGGAAAAGAATCAGGAAATCCCTTCTATATATATCTCTATCTGCGGAAGAAAATATCACTTACGCTTAAAAGTGATGTGTTATTTTAAGAAAAAAAAAACAGCAGTAATTATCTGTGATGAAATAATTCATATGCAGTCATAATAAGTCGAATGGATCTGCTACAAATAAAACTGCATAAAAAAAAACAATGTCAAGTAATGCTTCGTTTATTTTTACGGCTTATCAAACTTTTTACATTATTCGGACTATTGATGATAAGAAGATGACAATAGTCCGAATAATATAAATAGTGTACATAATACCTGATCTCAGAAATATAGACAGATAGTGAAGGGCCAAAACGTTGTGATAAATATGGCGACAAAGATGAGGACAATAGTCTGAATAATGTAAATAGTGTACATAATACCTGATCTCAGAAATATAGACAGATAGTGAAGGGCCAAAACTTTGTGATAAATATGGCGACAAAGATGAGGACAATAGTCCGAATAATGTAAATAGTGTACATAATACCTCATCTCAGAAATATAGACAGATAGTGAAGGGCCAAAACGTTGTGATAAATATGGCGACAAAGATGAGGACAATAGTCCGAATAATGTAAATAGTGTACATAATACCTCATCTCAGAAATATAGACAGTTATCAAACTTTTGTAGGTTATTTAATGCCAGAAAATATTTTTTTTTAGATTGGAAGACTATTTTTTCTACAAATCTACCATTCGTCCATACATTGAATACTGTTTCTGCATACTGTCTGGGGTCTCTGCTGATCATCTCGAGGTACTCAACAATATCCAAAGACGGATCTGCAATCTGATCGGTCTTGACTTGACATTTCGACTCCATTATCTTTCTCACAGACGCAATGTGCCCTCTCTCTGTCTTTTCTACAAATATTTTCAAGGCAACTGCTCTGACAAGTTATTTTACCTGGGGCCCCGATTGCATGAATTTTAGCTTGTTACTAGTTTGGTATCAAAGGTTCCAAATTTTTACTGTTAAAACAGTTAAATGTAACCGCTTCTTCTATTGCACTTCCCAACAGTGAAACTCCCTTCCTCTTACTTGCTTCTCCTTTTCTTATACCCGGTATTTTCTCTTATCTTTACTCTCTTTTTATCTCTTGTGCACCAGTGGCACTCTCGCCTTGCTTGAGGTGTAATACTTAAAAAAAATATTACGCAGTTATTCAATTTTTATTAATTAACCCATAACTGTGAAAGAGACGGATTTATGTTTTTTCCTAAGGTTATTAGGGCGTAAGTGAATGTACCGTTTCCAACGGAAATTGAAACTTACACCAGACCACATCCAAGATTACAGCACTTGATATGCCCAAACGTTCCACTATATCGTGACTGATCGAGGTCGACGTTGCTTAACTTCACTGGTTATACAGGAACCTGTGTTTCTGCATGATGTAGCCGTAAACCTCGTTATGTTATTAAGTGAGAACATATAAAGTCTCTTCTATAAATTTTCAGTATGTTGTTTTATATTAAATGGGAAAAGGTTGATTTTTCTCTGATTGTACGGAAGTAATATTGTATTAAGCATCCCATAATATCTTAAATTAAGCCTGGGGAATCTCTTATCTAAATTCTATATAGGTTGATATATCTTTGTTCTATATTGCGTTGTCATTATTTAAAGCGATAAAAACAAGCAAGTTATAACTAGAAGAAAAAAACAAAACAAATGGCAACAAAAATATTAACATAAAACGGTAACAACGAAACACAATAAAAAAGAGTTAAATTGGTCCTATATCACCAGAATTCAGTACTATTTGCCATTATTATAATGTATTTGATAGTTTCATATGTTAGCTTTTAATCACTCCACGCCAAGACTCAAGGGTATTACTAGGACTGAAAGAGCACAAGAAGCCTTTAATGAGGAACAGGACAAAAAAAGAACATGGTTCACGAAAACAAAAGATTGCTATTAGGGTTGCATTTAAATTTTTGAAGACTGTAAGACGTATGGAATGAATAAACTCACAGAATATTCACAGGCGAGAAAAGAATCTGTTAGGATATAACCTACGGTTGAATCTATCTACTTCAAAAGTAAAAAGGCAAAATCTAATTGTCAGTAGTAGCAGTAGTAGTTGTATGCGTACATTTATGCAGACAAAGCAGCAAGTAGAAAATCTCAGATCGGACCTATTACATTACAGACCGTTCTTTCGATATGAAGAATGCCCGGATATATAGTAGAGGACCGGGGGTTTACATGTTGTTGAATTAGAAACACGTGATGTTTGTTCGCGCTAGAAGAAGGTCCAACTACAAGAACAATACGGACTTAAGTTGAGTTCAACCGAAGATGTAAAGAAAACAACAAGACTGATATATATATATATATATATATATATATATATATATATATATATATATATATATCAGCAAATATGTATTGAACAACAAATTTACAAAATGAAAAATGCATTAACATTTGTGTTTGTGTGTGAACGTAAAGAGTTTGTATTTTGGTGAACGTTCGTACGTACGTGTATGTATGTATAATGTGCGCGGCGTCTCCCACAACTGGGAAGACGCTATCTTCTGCGAGAACTTACATTGTAGATGTGTTCGCTGAAATGAAGAAATGAAAGAGAACGAGGCAAGAAGTCGCCCACTACTTATAGTGTGGGGAGAGCGACCCCTAGTGAATAATTAGGAAATTAAGGAGGAGCTAACTCCGACAGGCGCACCAGGTCAGATGTGGTAGAAATATTCAAAGCACGGACGGACTGTAGATTTATATATGTGCAAGATGGATTCTGACGAGAAGTGATTATGCACTACACAGTGAACCAACTTTCCTAGCAGTAGACCAAGCAATTGATTCAACAGAATCATTTTACTTCATTCCGGAGGCAAACGAATGCCCTCCGGAAAGTTAGCATCAGCCAAACTGATTTTCTGAGATAAGTCTCGCCATTCTCGTTTGATTAATAATTGATATTATAAACATTTACTTTTAAAGTAAATATATCTGCCGGTAGGAATCGAACTTGCATTTCCTTTTGTTTCTGGAAAGGCAACATTTAGAGTAGCTTACGTTTACCATCACTGACGTTAATGCTATAAAAATGTTGCGTTAATTTGCCTTGCATCAGATTAAGAATTTATGTGACTTACGTTTTAATTTGAAGATTTCAAGTAATTATACGTTTTTCCTACCGAGTTGGCAGTCTGCATGGGGGTGGGTCTTTGTTTTAACTAGGTGTTGTGGTAGGATCCACCTAATTTGCATAGTGGAGTGCCGACCATATAAATATGGTTGGTACCGGGAAGAGAGAGAGGGAGTCAAGAGATTCAACCAGAGACTCTGCCCGACTGCGACTCAGTCAACACATTCTCCAGGAACGGTCTTACCAGGAATATACAAAAGACTATATGTAAATATTGTGTACACTTTCTTGTTTCAATACATTTTGTTCTAAGTACATTTTGTGTTGCATTATTATTCCATGCATTAGTCAAGTTTCAACATTAGGTGGCATCAAGGCTGTAAAAGGGCTTCTACTTATTTCCTATTTGCATAACAATCGAAATTGAGACCTCCTGTACTTAACTTCACCCAGAAAGCTTTGATGAAACACAGGTATGGTTTTCAGACACTACCCAGTGGCCTTGCATGCTGGGGTCGTTCCCTTACACGATTTCCTTGACTAATTAGTCGTCTATATCCGCGTCTAGCATTCTAGCCATTCGGCTAACCGTCTATTAAAAAAAATGAACACTCCTTTATTGATATGCTTTTACGAATCTTTGTGTCGGTTGATTTAATTAGAGTTGTATTATCAACGGTTGAGTATCGGCGCCATTTAAAAGTTACAGCATTGCATATATATTCTTTTGAAATTTGTCATAAAAGCAAACGTTACATTTACACACGCTTCGCAATATTTATTGACTCAAGTTTGTGCATTTTATATAACTTGGATGGACGGGCTTGTAAACTTTCATTTCGATCTGAACAAGCATTCATTTCCCAGGGGTGTTCCCAAGTCTTTGATGTTGCCATTAAAACGACAGCCATTCATGCCGAACGTCTAAATGCGCCTGGACTATTTTTACTGATTACACAAAACCGCTCAACGTCCATAGGTGTTTGCGCATACAAATAGAAATCAAATCTGTCTGTCTTGTATTTATAATTGTTTCAAAATATTCTAATAGATGGACTATTTATTTAATATTTTTATTTTCTTAGCGAGTTTTAGAGGACATAAATCATTTCATGGAAAGAAAATACCACAATAGTCTAAATTCATAGACTGAAAGTTTCTTCATCAATATTATATATGTTACTGTAAATTAATATATCAAGTGCGAAGAACTTGATTCAAATATGATATACCAACAGACAATAGGTTCGTCTTATCGCCTGCATCATAAAACTAGCCGGATAGAATCTCCTAACGAGGTTGATTGTATCAGACTTTGCCCAACGGACACTGGCTAGCAGCCTCCCTATTATCAACCGATCACCGTTGCATGGTCTGCTGAACTTACCTCTCATCTCCGCTCACACACGCAAGTACTGTGACGATAATATGAGGGGACGATATCGTTCAGCGTCAGCAAGTCCAAACTCAACTAAAAACAAATCTCCGTAACGTAACTAGACTGATATTAAATGAATCAAGCGAGAATCTGTTCTCCCTTATCAAGTGAATGAATATGTATAGCTTAGACATTACAGCGAAGGGAGAGAGGTTAAGATATATGCATAGCGAGGCGAATCACATGTCGATGTTAAAAAAGAGCCGAAAATATTGATCTGTAGCAAAATTAATTTGCGTTGGATATTTCAGTCAAACCCAGAACCCAGAGCATATTGTGAATTTTGAACATTTTATTTTTATACAGAGCAACCGCGGTTGTCGAAAGTTGCATATGTCGGACAAATCGGTTTTCGAGCAGAAAATTTGAGAGGAAAATGCATCGGTTATCGAACAAAATTTCGAACGAAATCATCTCTGAGAAGACCGCCGCGTTGTATATATTCGTGTGTTGTGCTGTGTTTTTCTTTTCCAATATTATTGTACTGTAACTCTTTTCTCTACATTGATTCCTGTTGGAAAATAGTTTCGGTTTACGAACATTTCGGGTTACGAATGGCCTACAGGAAGAAATTAAATAATATGTACAGTCATAATTAGGGAATGTCGTCTCTATCAGCATTCCTGATACTAGTCTCCCTTCTTGATCTCCCATTTCCGACTGACATGAACTGGAGCGTTTATACTAAATCAGATGAGGTATTATGTACATTATTTACATTATTCAGGCTATTGCTATCTCCTGTTAATTCCCTTCTCAAAGTTTTCCACTGTCTTAACCACGTATTGAACTCACACTCTTTAGGTCCTATCTCTGGATCTAACTAACGCCTTTATACTTGAGGACATCTATGTATGAATTTCTGGGTATTATAAAATTATTGTCTTCAGCAACAATTTTTTACGAGTACTCATAATGCAATTTTTGCTGTTATCATTGCATATTTTTTACCAGAGCTTATATTGCAATGTTTTTGTTATCATCGTTTTTCACTGGTCCTACTTATTACTGTATTCATTTCTATGTTTGTTCGACTCAGGAAATTTGTGTGGCACATGAAACAAGAACAATCTACCCCAGTGAGCGAAATAAAGGTTTCCAACCACCTGAAGAATACCGGAGCGTACAACGGCCGAAACGTTGTGATAAACATGGCGACAAAGATGAGGACAATAGTCCAAATAATGTAAATAGAATATACTGAATTAGTTGCTCGGTCTGCTGCTAGTAATTTTCCTTCATTGTCTCAGACAATTCTTTTCTCGCCAGAATCCATCTTGCACGTTTATAAATATACCATTCTCCCGTACATTGAATATTACTGCCATATCTGGTCTGGAACTCGTGTAAGAGATTCGCGATAACATTCACAGAAAGCTCTGTAATATTATGAATCCTGACCTGGCATCTCGACTTCAGATAATTTCCCATCTACTTTACGTAGCTTCCATCTGTCTTTTCTATAAATACTTTCATGAAAATTGACCCGATGAGCTTTCCTCCTTTGTACCTGGACTGCATTAAATTAAGCCGACTACTAGATTGGAAATTCTTATCGTTTTACTGTTGAAATAACCAGTTTATTTCTAATAGTTTTCACTTCTCTCTAGTGAAACTCCCTCGTAGTTTCTTGCTTGACTGCACACTAAGATATCCAA